>JAOXJP010181826.1:0-12443 GCA_025762735.1 Platanus orientalis
GTGTCTGTAGTGTTTATGGTGACACGCCTACATAAATGATAAAATCAGCGCAGCCCAGCCCAATTGATAGCCCTAATTATTATCGACTAAAAAAAAAAACAACAAAAATTGAAGCTTCAAAAAAAATTCAATAAATGTTTTGTGATGAAAAAGTGTATGTAGCATTAAGATGAATTATAAGTTGACACAAGTTGTGTTGGGGATAAAATCATTCAAACAAATGTTTAATTGAAAAAGTAGGTGGTTAAAACCAGAAACCAAATTAAAAAAAACACATTATGTGTCAATAAATGTCACACCTATAAGGTTTGTGTCAACATAGTGCTTAAATGTAACTTACTTTCAATGATATAATTAAATAAAATATATTTTTTTTCTCTCTAAACTAAGGTTTCAACCAATCATGTAGTTACAATTTTTTTTTTTTCCTTTTATTTGCTTTTGCTTTTGTTTCTTTCTTGTTAAAGAATGATTGTATATATTAATGTTATGCCTAAGATTTGGTATTCAAGACCGTGGAGATGAAACATGGAGAAAACGGGTGAGAATTTGAAATTTCTTTTAATCCACCCAAATTCCTACCCATTTTCTCCCACATGTTGTCCCATGATCCTGGACACCAAAATCCTGGACAAAACATTTTTTAATTGATAGAAGTCTAGTTGCTTCTTTTGTCTAAAATAGAAATACAACATAAATCCATAGCAAAACTTATTAGATTGGACACAAAAAAACAATTAAAGACTAAAGAGAATCAGAGATCCAAATGAAACAACTCTAATAAGGGATTAAAACGTTGATCAATCTTACGAACAATCGTAGAGAAACACTATGTTGAATACGAGAAGTACAAGTGTCAACAAATTAAGCTAAGCTTTGTTAACTCATCTCAAGTTACTTACACAAAGATCAAACTCAAGCTCGGCATGAACCTGAGGCTTGAGCTCAACTCGGGCTCAGTTTGGCTTGTCAAATCACAACACATGTTCCTAACATATATAATATATCTGTGTAAAAGGTTAAAAGTGTGAAGAAAAAAAAATTGACACTTCAAAAGTTAATGCCCAAAATGAAGTATCAAATTCGAAAGGATACAGATCAAATATTAAAAAAGAAATAAGTGCATCCTTACCTCATTAGACACATGACATCATAGACATTTTTTTTTTGAATTTTTTCATAAAAATAGATTTTTATTTGATTGACATCAATTAAACTAATGTTCAATCAGATTTTTTATTAAAAATATCAAATCAATTATTAACAAGGACTATGGGTTTGATTTAAGATGATTTGACATAAAAATTATATCTTAAAAAAAAACAGTTTTACAAATTTTTTTATTTCGATCAAATCATATTTCCTTGTAAAAAAATCAAATCAATTATTAACAAGTATCAAGTGATTTGATTTCAAAAAACTAATGATTTGACATATATACATTTAAAAAAAATAATTTGATACATACATTATGCATTATACATATATTTATTAAAATAACTTTAACAAGCCGAGCTTTGTAAAGCTCGGCTCTGGCTTGTTTAACTAAACAAGCTATGTTAAAGGCTAAGGCTTAGCTCATGACCAGTCGAGTCGAGCCGAGCTAGCTTGGCTTATTGACAGCCGTAACGAGAAGGGAAAGAAATGAAAAATCTAAAATGAGATTTTCAAATGGAAACTATCTATTACAAGATGATGAACAAAGGACTCACATCATCTCCAGTTTGAATGAACAGGTAACACACTAGTCTCTACCAAGGAAGTTACACTATTTGACATAAGGTGTTAATAAATACACATGTACATATTTATTGTGCATTTACAGTAATATCTGCCTATAACCCATATATTTCAGTTAATACATTTTTGAATCATCTTCAGTTTAAATGGATAGATATCACCACTACCAATCAGTGCATGAAATATGGCATAAAAAAGGTGTTTAGGTTAATACATATAGGTCAAAAGAGGGTATTATGATAAATACACAATAAATAAGTAGCATTTATTACAATGTCCCCTTTGTCAAGTATTGGTCACATCCTAAGCATAGACTGATGTAGTATCTATCCAGTCAACTAGAGATGATGTGAACTTGGTCTATACACCCTTCCTCATGCATTATATAACCTACTGATTGGTACTGGCTTGATATGCACTAGCTAGTACTAGCATGATACCAAGCGATTCAAACTGGAGATGATTAACCCATGGACAATGATAGATCTTCTGTGCGGGACATGGAAGTAGGTATGACAATTCATGTTGGTAGGTTAGTTGTCATATTGAGTTAAAGTATTATATGGGTCAATCCAAACACGACCCATTTAACATTCGTGTTAAGGGTATATGTGGGGGATGATTGGATGAATGATCATTAATCATTTATACCAAGAAAAATGTTTTTACTAACATCAATAATGAGAAGATCATCCAATGCTTTCAAAACATGAGGCATTGTCGTGAACAATTGCCACTATGATTGTATATGACTTTTTAGTGGACAATTATTTTTTGTAAATGAATGTTATACAGTTGTAAATGACTTTTTAATGAGAATTATTTCTTTGAGAAAATGATGTATACTTTAGTATATTTATACATTTTTTTAACTAAGATTTTACTTGCTCCTCCGTACCAGAAAATCCTGGTTCCGCCCCTACTGCTAGATAACCGATTCCATCAAACCACCTATAAAACTTTTGCTTACTAGGATAACCCCCTCTAAACTGTTCAGGATTTGGTATGACCCTTCAATATACAAACAGGGTCCACCCAGCATCAGGGGCAAACACATTAGTGCTGAAAAGTGAAAAGCACCCTCTAAAAAGTGTAAATTACTTTTTCGGCGTTGATGTATCTGCCCCTGATACAAGATGTACCTTGTTCATTCATTAAGGGTCACACCAAATTCGAGCCACCTCTAAATTGTCCATAGCTATTAATGAAATTAAAATTTTATTCATTTATTAAGATAGAAGTTAAACAACTTTAGCAGGCTTTTCTTTCTAAGCAAATTGAGTAGGTCTCTTAAATGCATGTAACAACTTTAGCATGGGGAGACTTTAGGTGTTCGTTAAGGTAGCGCACCAAAACCCTGGGAGATATTCTGGGCACTTGTTCTAGAGCCTTGACTGTTAGTTAAGATGCTTCCACATTCTTGCAAACAATCCCTAGACTGCACACAATTGTAGGGCTACATGTCAGGCTGGGCTGGGTCCGGCCCAAAGTCAGTCCATAGTATTAAAGCTTAGCTCATATTCAGGCTGAGCCCAAACTCAAGCCAAGTTACTCAAACTAAATTCGGCTCATTATAAAATAAAATAAAATAAAAGGTGGGATACTATCAAGTTCAGGCTTGCCCAAATTAACAGCCCATGGGCATTTAGGCCGGGCCAGATCTTTTGGACTGTTCTAAGGCCTGACCGAACCTTACTTTGCAATTTGGGCAAAATTCAGCCCATCCAAAATCACTCTAGTCCAACATATCTAAAGTTTTGGCAAAATGAGCCAGCTTCAGCCCAGACCGGCCCGGTTTCCAGCCCGACCCAATTGCTAAAGAGAAGGTGCTGCACTCAAATAGTGAGTTGCCAATCAAAAGAACAACTCCTAATTTTGTGTGACACATGGGCGTTTGCTTTCTTCTTTTTCTCTCAACTCATCCAACTTGGTATTTAAATCCTCTTTTCTTTCTGGGACACCCATACTGGCCACATGTCTCTTGTTCAAAGTATTGAGACCTAATCACCCTGAATAATGACTTATAACCATTTGACAATGCATTTACTTATATAGCCACAATCGTCTGATTTAAGCTAATCTTTGGCCTAACAATATCTTAGATGGGACCCATTTCAGTCCCAATCCCTTGACCATGAGACACATCAGTGCCACCCTAGAACCATCACTAGTCTTATAGCCTTAGACCCCTAGATAATTGCCTTATGTGTATAACTGTAAATCTGGGATGGTAGGGTGACTTTGCACTCAGGATTCTCTCCTTAGGTCGCAAGACGTCTTGTGATGCATGCAGTACATATGTACTCCAAAGAGTGAAAATCACTTTACCCACATTTGATTTTAAATGTTCTGTCCAGGATTTGGTGTCCAAGGCACCAGGGGACTTCATATGGAATAAAATGCATATTTAATATTCAAAAACTGCATCACCCACCCTTTTTTTTTCCATATGACGTCCCCTGGTGTCCTGGACACACGACACATTCTCCCTTTTGAATAATTTTGGAGCACGTGTGCACTGCAATACCTCCATGGGTTTGAACCTTCCCGAGATTGAGTCATGAGGAATGTCATCAATATAACAAAGATGTGGTCTATTTAGGGACGAGAGTGGAATGTATCCGCTCCTCGGTCTTATGCTCCTCTCTGCCCCTTGTCAGGAAGCGGGCACATCAGCGACACATAAAAAAATCAAATGAAATGAATTAGTCTTCTATGACGAAACCATGATAAGAAAGCAGTAATCACCATTATTCCTGTGTGGTGTTGCGATCTTCCCTAAGAAACTACCTTTGCCTCGACGCAATTGCCCTCACGCAAAAGAAATCTGGACCAGCACCCGTGTACGCACGGAAGAGCATAAGAAGAAAGACACATGCGATAATTCATAACATCCTCAAGGACCAAAACCCAGCATAAGATGGTTCATGCATGTGCATGTGTTTCCTTTGATTGACTTGGTCATTCGCTACATTGACTACTCAACGACCAAACGTAGCTACAAGGTTAACTCTTAGCTTCTTATCGTACAAACTTAATATAGAAATAGGCAAACAAAACTATACTCAATCTTGCGTTGCGTAGCTATAGAGTCTCCACAATTAATTGCCCTAAGGCAAATTAAAGAAATCAGTTCTAGAATAATATTTGTTTGTTGGGTTAATGTCTTGTATTTAACCCAAGGTATAACTCAGGATGATGAAGCAAAAAACCCAAATATAACATGAAAACGGGCGAAGGTTTGGTTGCTATGAATGAAGAGTTGGAGTCTCTCTACAGAAATCAAATTTGAGAATTAATTAAACCGCCAGTTAAGAAGAAAATCATAGGCTATAAATGGGTCTACAAGAAAAATGAATAAATGTCTAGTGTTAACAATGTAAAATACAAAGCGCATTTGGTTGCAAAAGGCTATAGACAAAAAGAGAGTGTGGATTGTAATAAAGTTTTCTCACATGTAGTGAAGTACAGTTCTATTTGTAAAATACTTGTCATGGTTGTTATGTTTGACTTGGAGTTTGAACAACTTGATGTCAAAACAACTTTCTTGCATGGTAAGTTTGAAGAACAAATTTACATGTATCATCTAGAGGGGTTTATGATTCCAGAAAAAGAAGACCATGTGTGCCTATTGAAAATGCCTTTATATAGACTGAAGTAGTTTCCAAGGCAATGGTATAAGAGGTTTGATGCTTTCAGGCTTGAGCATAACTTTCTTAGAAACCAGTATGATAGTTGTGCTTACTTTAAACAACTCCCAGATGGTTCTTTTGTGTACTTACTTATCTATGTTGATGATATGCTTATTGTTACCAAAGACATGTCTGAAATCAACAAGATAAAAACTCAACTTAGTGGTGCATTTGAGATGAAAGACTTAGGGGCAACAAAAAAGATTTTGGGTATGGAAATACCTAGAGATAGAGAAACAGGAAAACTGTACTTGTCTTAGAAAAAAATACTTTGAGAGAATACTTGAGGGTTTTAGAATACAGGATGCTAAACCTATGAGCACTCCATTGGCTAATCACTTCAAGCTTTCAGTAGAGTTGTCACTACAAATAAAGCAGGAGAGGGAGTACTTGTCTCATGTTCCTTCTGCTAGTGTAGTTGGGAGCCTCATGTATGGAATGGTCTATACTCGTCTTGATATTTTATATATTGTTAGTGTTGTTAGTAGATATATGGGTGATCCAGGAAATGCCCATTAGCAAACAGTGAAGTGGATACTTCGATATCTTAAAGGCACTATGATGTTGGTTTGATGTTTGATAAAACAGGTGGTTTAAATGGTTGCACAGTTGGGTTTGTAGATTCAGATCATGACAGGAGGAGATCTTTGACAGACTATGTATTTACTTTCTCTAGTTACGTAATCAGTTAAAAAACAACATTACATAGTACAGTTGCTTTGTCTACTACTGAGGCCGAGTACATGATAGTAACAAAAGCAGAGAATAAGGCTATATGGTTGAAAGGTTTGCTTGGCGAGCTTGGTCTAAGAAAAGGGGTTGACTACAATGCATTATGATAGTTAGAGTGCCATACATCTGACTAAAAATTAAATGTACCATGAGAGAACAAAACATATAGATGTCAGATATCACTTCATTCGGGAGATCATTGTGCAGAGTCATATTACAGTAAAGAAAATTGGAACTAAAGATAATCCAGTTGATATGTTTACCAAGCCACTTTCAGGTCTTAAGTTCAAACATTGCTTAGACTTGATTAGAGTTCACAGTATATAGAGTTACCCTTTGGGGTTGTGTGGAGAAGATGAAAGTAGAGTGTTTCTCTACTATGTAACCTTGGTATAAATTAAGGTGGAGATTTGTTGTGTTAATGTCTTGTATTCAACCCGAGATATAACCCAAGATGATGACCCAAAAAACCTGAATATGACCCAAAAACAGCTCTAGGGGCTTTGCCTCCAACCGAATTTTTTGACCCGTTTTATATCCGATTCGGGGTCCAGATCTCATTTGCAGAGATTAAGGTTTTGGGGGTTTCTCGATTTTCATGTCACTGCACTGTTCATTGTAATCTTTGTTTCGATCATAGTGAAAGCTCTTCTTCGTTTTTGCTCGTGGACATAGGCTTCAAGCCGAACCACATAAATCATCTTGTTCTCTTTGTGCGATTGTTGTTTGCTTTATTTTCTCTCTTCTTGTTTATTGTATACGATCCCATATCTAGGTTTTCGCATAACAATTTTGCCTTTATAGAATCAAGTTAATGTATTTTGAAGACAAAATTTAATAAAGTGGCACAGAAGATTGGTGGAATTTTGATGAAAGAGCGGTTTACAATGTTTGACAATATACCTTATAAACGAGGGTTGAAATACATTTAATAAATTAGCTCTAACCTCTCCTACAACTTTAGGGTTTTAGGAGAGACAATAAATTGCTCTATTTAAGATGGTATCAGATCAAGTTTTAGTTCGAGAGTTCAAATCTCCCCATGGACATAATTATTCTCTCGGGCTCTCTATGCACATGCCTCCCCTGAGGGGGAGTGTTGAAATATATTAAGTAAATTAACTCTAATCTCTCCTACAACCTTAGGGTTTTAAGAGAGACAGTTAATTGCTTTATTCAAGAGAGGGAGATTATAGAATAGAACAGTGTCCACAAATTTCTAGCTATAGCATAACACCTCGTTAAATATATCCTATCACGCCCTACATTTCTAGTCCATCATGTCCTTAGAATATCAGCTTAGGGGGTAGTCAATGGGTGGTCTATGGAAAGTGCAGGATCAACATATCATCTTGGAGTTCAAGACCACGGCCGACCTAGCCTAACTTATGCAAATTGGGTTTTGAACTATTAGAAGTGTCTTGAAATCGCATGGCTTGTGAGCCGTGCACAACCCATCAGCCAAGGAAACCTTACTTATTTAGAAGTTATCTGTTTATTTGGGTCTCTTGAGACCTTAACGTATTAGGGTTTTCTTGGGTGAGTTGCCTCTTATAAAAGGATGGTTTATGAGTTTTGTGAGCTATAGAAGATTGCGGCGGCGGAAGACTTGCGGCAGTTTGGGTTTCGTTAAAACTTTGTAGAAAAGTAAGAACGTATTTTGTATGAAGAGTTCGCAAGGTTTTACCTTTGATTTTGGAACTCGCCATTGTGTGTTTTGCAATCTCTTTGTTCTCTGTCTTAGTGAAAGTTCTTGATCGTTTTCGCCCATGAATATAGGCAATCTTTGCCCATGAATGTAGGTAGGTTTGTCGAACCATGTTAAATATTGGCTCTTGTGTGATTGTTCTTTACCATTTAGTATTTTCTCATTTTGTTTCATGCGCATCATATACTTGAATCCGATATGTGTTTGTTCTGTTGTACTGTTTTGACATAACAATTGATATCAAAGTTTCAAGTTGTAGGTTGGTGTTGAGGATTGCCTCCGTTTAGAGCTCGAGGTCCTTTCAAGTTATCAGTTACTAGTTGTCATTAGTTGTTATTGCGGGTTAAGGATTCTTTATTTTGGGGATTTTGTGATGGTGGTTACAAGGTTCGAGGTTCAACAGAAAGAACGATTTTGGGTACTCGAGAATACCATTTAAGGGGGAGAAGTTTTGTCTTTTGCACCATGTTCAGGTATACTCTGTACACAGTTGTGGCATATGTGAATGAGTCACATATGTGTAAGAGGTTTTGTAGATTTGAGCAAGTGGGGCAGTTTGCTCTATAGTAAGAAGTTTGGTTTTTGTAAGCCTTATGCTCATGGAAAGCAACACAAAGATATTACTTTTGGTGATTCTGCTTTGCTACGTCCATGCAAGTAAGTTGAAGACGGAGATTTGGGTGTTCAATTGAAGGTAAAATTGGAGTGTGGTACTCCTATTTCATCGGAACTTAAGGATGCTATTTTAGACTCCATTAAGGTTCTAGATGTTCAACAATATGAAAGTGTGCCCAACTTGGGCATCAGCCCTCCAGTTAAAAATGGATTTGAAGACATGGTTGCAGATGCATTTAATGCTAAGGAGTCAGTTGATATGTCGACAAAACCGATTTTTGTGATTAAGTTCAAGGGTGACTTAGATTCTATCAGTTTGAAAGAGAACTAATTGCATACTCTTCGGGATTTGCTGGATAAGATAATCAAGGAACTTCGTTCAATTTGGTTTGGTAGAATTCAAGGTAAGGTGGAAATCTGTTGGAAGTGTCTTGAAATTGCATCGCTTGTGAGCCGTGCATAACCCATTAGCCAAGGAAACCTTCCTTATTTGGAAGTTAGTTATTTTTTAGGTCTCTTAAGACCTTAACGTATTGGGGTTTTCTTGGGTGAGTTGCCTCCTATAAAAGGATAATTTGTGGGTTTTGTGAGCTGGGAAAGATTGTGGCTGCGGAAGACTTGCGACAGTTTGAGTTTCATTAAAACTTTGTAGAGAAACAAGAACATATTTTTTGTGGAGAGTTTGTAGGGTTTTATTTTTGGTTTTGGAACTCGTCGTTATACGTTTTGTAATCTCTTTGATCTCTATCATAGTGAAAGTTCTTGATTGTCGTCGCCCGTGAATGTAGGCAGGTTTGTTGAACCATGTTAAATATTATCTCTTGTGTGATTGTTCTTTGTCATTTATTGTTTTCTCGTTTTGTTTCATGTGCATTATATACTTGAATCAAATCTGTATTTGTTCTATAATATTGTTTTGACACAATAGGAACTATTACATACAAATCGCTAGAATATAATCCCAATGCCTAACTTCATGACATGAAGATTAATGCCGTTACATTTTTATTGAAGGTCATTGTCAATCAGTCACTAAACTCTTAATGGAAAAGGACATCAAACCACCATGGAGAATAACAAAGATTATTCAAGGTTGTTGGTCGGACCCTTCTAAGATCCACAACCGTTATATCATATGTTCTTAGGAGGAGCTGCAACAAGGTGGCACATCACATGGCTACAACTGCAGCTAAGGAACATAAGGAATAAGGATTATGGAGCCTTGATTCATTTGATGAAACCTTGAAATCTATTGCTCTGCATGAAGAGTGCATGAAGAGCAAAATGTATCTTCTTCTGTTATCTTATATGAGATTTAGCTTTTTACCAAAGAAAAAAGGTGGTAAAACTTTGTTAATACTTCTCAAAATCTCCGGTAGTAAAATTTTGGAGTCCGAACGTAGAGGATGAAAGCCAAGAGTGTTCAAGAGAGCAAATACAAGCCCAGAGATGAAAGTCTTTCTATAGCAATATTCAACCCCCATGCATCTCCCATGCCCTTCATTTCCTTCTCTTTGGTAAAGAAGTGCTGCCAAGTAGCCAAAAAGAAAGGATCCTATAGGAATGTTAGCGATGAGGATGTTATGATTCACTCTGAAATTCTTGGTCCCAAATAGCTCATGAGAAGTTGCGGAGACGGAGACAGAAGTAATTGCGCCAGAACATACTCCTATAATGGCAGAACTAACATATAGGGAGAGGTTGGTTGTGTTGAGAAGTAAGAAGAATGCTCCAGCCATTGGGACCATCAACATTACTATAGATGCTGACCTTGAAGAACCCATAAACCTATTCCTGAAAAGATGACAGAAAACAACAGAAAGTAGTTCACTTTTTTTTTTTTTTGAAGAATAGAAAGGAATTAATTAAGGTAATCTTATTCCCAACTTCTCAAAGAACAACCGCAAAGGTTCATGTACGTACATTGTATTATGACCTTCCGTAATGCACCACTTTGTCAAGGTGAAAATCTTTATGGAAAGTCATGGTTTCACCAATCACTTCTTTCCCAAATTAAGGAAGCATCATTACAGAGTCTGTTTGGATGGATCCCAAAACACAGTACTATATTTAAATGGACATCAACTGCATCTTGCCATTTGGTGCTTTCGGATGGAATCCCTCGTGCTTTGTAATCTATTCCACATGTTCCTTCCTCACCCATCAGAGAAGCAAAAGCGTATTTCCTAATTCACTCGTACTCATGGCTGTTGCTGTGGTAACTGCACTACTAGTTATTACGGTGGTCACTTGGTTAGAGAAGGTTTAGATGTAAATGGTGGACTGAGAGGGAGATAAGAGTTCATGGTCTTGCTATAGACGAGGTTGATAAGGGAGAGAGTGTAGAGATTGAGGGATAGAGAGTAGAGATTGAGGTCAAAGAAACGGAAGGGGTTGAAGAAGATGGTGGGATTAGAGTGGAAGAGAAGGTTGGAGTGGAGTCAATGGTTACAAGGATGAACTTCTGGTTATATTTCTTTGTAACCAGAAGTTCATCCTTGTAACCATTGACTTCATTCCAACCTCATCTTCCACTCTTATCTGGCCATCTTCTTCCACTCTAATCCCACCATCTTCTTTAACCCCTTCTATTTCTTTGACCTGGATCTACTCTCTCTCCCTTACCAACCTCATCTATACATGAACTCTTATCTCCCTCTTAGTCTACCATTTACCATCTAAACCTTCTTTAACCCAAGTAACCACCGGAATAACTAATGGTGCAATTACCACAGCAATGGCCATAGATACTACTGAGTTAAGAAGAAGATACGCTTTTGTTTTTTTGATGGGTGAAGAAGGAAAGACGGCATCAATGAAATGGGTATAAATCTTTGCGCTTAATCCGATGTAACTCGTTGATAACCCTACTGCAGCCTGACGATCTGACTTGAAGTTTCTGATGGATATCATATAACAAACTGGGCTAATCCAACAAATGCTATTTCCGGCTAAAATAACTAGGCACAATTTTGATTGAGAAGATTATTACAACTAAGGTACAAGGCCTTTCTTTTCTTTTCTTTTTTTGGCTTAGCTCATGCATTATTCCTACTTCCCTTTTTTGTGGCTAAGTCCTCACGCGTTCCTTACCTACTTCCTTCTGCTTTTTTTTTTTTTTAATGTTTATCCAGGAATATCCTTGCCTTAATTTTATAGCATCCAGTGAAGTGAAAGGCTGAAAGCATGTTTGAAGACCAGCATCGATGGTCATCTTGATGATTCACACGGCAGCTTCATTTTTCTTGCTTCCCTAATGGCAGCAACTATTATACATGTACGTTGGCAGCATATATTCTGGGCACTTGTTCTAGAGCCCTGACTGTTAAGATGCTTCCACATTCTTGCAAACAATCCCTAGGTTGCACACAATTTTAGGGCTCCATGTAAAGCTGGGCTCGGTCTGGCCCAAGGTCAGTCCAAGTATAAAGGCTTAACTCATTTCAGGCTGAGCCCTCAACCCAAGTTACACAAACTAAGTTCAGGCTTACCCAAATTTAACAAACCATGAGCATTTAGGCGAGGCCAGATCCTTTGGGCTGTGCTAAGGCATGACCAAACCTTACTTTGCAATTTGGGCAAAATTAGCTAGCTTCAGCTCAGACCGGCCCGGTTTCGTGCCCTACCTAATTGCAAAAGAAAAGGTGATGCACTCAAATAGTGGGTTGCAAATCAAAAGAACAAAATTTTTTACTCTTAAACAACTCCTAATTTTGTATGACACATGGGCATTTGCTTTCATCTCTTTCTCTCAAATCATCCAACTTGGCATTTATATCCTTTTTTTCCTTCTGGGCCACCCATACTGGCCATACGTCTCTTGTACAAAGTGGAGACCCAATCACCCTGAATAATGACTTATAACCATTCGACAATGCATGACGCAGCGGAATAGCAAGGAGAAGAACACGTCGCCTCCTTTGTTTGGGAAAAACCCTAAACTTCACCAAAGAAGA
>JAOXJP010181837.1:0-12442 GCA_025762735.1 Platanus orientalis
AACCAATCTCATATATAAAATAACATCAGTCTGACAAACTAAAGAATATCAAATAACTGTAATGTAACTAAATCTGAAGAGACAAACTGATCCTCACTACATAATCACTCATGCTGAAAATAAACTAGCTAAGTACTGAAAATAACTCTCCACTCATAGCATCAACATCATACCTTAGATCATATCACCAATAGTCTCTAACTCATCTATAGGGTCCACCTCTAAATCCTCATCACCTAAAATGTTTGTCAACAACGGAGTGAGCTTGAAAACTCAATAATGTATCATAGACATATATCACAATTACAAAAATATGGGCTAACTGAGCAAAATATTTTACAAAACTTAAAACATGCTATCAGACTAAAACATATGTTGAAACTAAAACATAACTGAACTGAACTGAGATAAACTGAACAGAAATAGAAGTGAGATATATATGCAATATCTACTAAAAATACGGATAACTAAAAATAACAAAACTGAGATACCAAGTCAGAAATAGAGATTAAACCATTAGCTAGCGGATAACAGAACATGCAGATGTTTGAAACAGAACAAAATAGGTAGATATCTGAAACAAAAACAGATAGTTGATGTCAGAACAGAACTAAATAAAATAATCGGAGAATGATTTTCACCTATTAATGTGATCCGGTGATTAGGTACTTAACATACCTATTATACCTAGTATAGAGGACTAAACACATGTATTATACCCCGTGTAGAGGGCCAGACACACCTATTATACCTGTTGTAGAGGGCTAAACATCAAACTTTCCTCTTTGATGAAATGGGGTCCATAACCAATCAAAGATACATACATAGATCATACTAATATGAAGGATAGAGTTTAAACAGAGATTTATCAATCAGATTTACATAAGAAACTGAGATACAAATCAGATATGAACTAACAAGAACTAACAATTAAGATTTTCCAGATTTTAAGAATAATAACACACTTGGAATTGTAGTCCACCTAAAGCATAGCACTAAGAACAGATGTACGGAGATTTTCAGAACTTAGAATCAGATCATAGAGATAAAAATAGTAGGATTTTGATTCTAAAACAACTAATGAAATCAACTTCAAAGCATAAGATCATGCATAAACTTGAAATTACCCTTTTGCTAAAAAAACTGACTTTTTATTAACTTTTCAATGTAAAATCATCAAAAACTCATACATAGTCTAAAAATCCTAATATCAAATTGTATTGAAACATATGTAAATGATACTTTCCTTATAGTTGAAGAATCTAATTAACCGTTGTATTGTGCTCCACGAATCCCTAAGCTTTAGACCTTTGAAAATCCTCAATTCTTCAAAATCCCCAACTTTTTCTCCAAAATCCTTTCTATTATCTTCCTTCATTGGTTCTAATGAGTTTCTAGGGTTTGAGTTTAAGTTTAGGTCATTCTTATAGATATAGGAGGTGTCCTAAAAAATATATGCTTTTTTGCATTTAATCACAATTTTAGAACATTTTGAGTTATTTACGATTTTACCACTAGACTAAAACGGCGCTAACTTTCTATATAGGACTCTGTTTTTTGAACCGTTTGTTGTGTTGAACTCTAGAATTCAAGACCTTTATTTTGATACTTTTTTTAAAATAAAATTATCAGGTTTAGTATTTTCATCTAATTTCAAAGTTCCCCTATGTTTTTAAGTCTAAAATTCAGTCATAAGGATATAAAAATAATGAAAATGAATAAGAAAATCGGGTATTCACAAGTGTATTCCATATTTGTAAGAAATTATAAAATTTAATTCAGAAAAAAAAGTTTAAAACTTTTCAAGTTTAAAAAATACTTGCAAAATATGAAGTTTGAGAATTTGCTAGAAATTATATGAATTGTTTATGGAAACTCATGAACATTACCAAGATCACAATAAAATGCTTGTGGACCTAGTCTTCAGTGGGATTCACCAAACTGCTTGTTAATAAAGTCATGGATTTAGACTTCTCACCAAAATGGTTACCAATCACTTGAAACCTTGCCCTGAGGCTTTTAAACGTAAATGTTGGAAAGTCCTGTATATGGAGAAGAGTTTCTTTTTAAAAATTACTTCCTCCCCTTCTTAACATGTGAATCCTGGTTTCTCTACGATTAGGTTTTCTAACCCTATTTCTTTTGGAAAGGAACCCTATAAGAAGATGATGATATATGGGCAGTTGTCTTTTTGATATGTATATGTTTTAGGTTTCCTTTTACTTTCTGGGTCTCCTTTTCTTCCTGCAAATGAGGACTTTGATCACTTTTGGCTTCTGACTGTCTAAGTCCTGGCTTGGTTCTCTTTTAATCATGGGAAAACATCCCCTTTCCAACTTCTTATGGTCTTGTCTTATTTCCACTAGCTCAACATGCCTCTCCTAGTTTTTGACTAGCTCATCAACTAGCCATGGCTTCTCCTAGCCTTTCTCAAGTGCATCAAACTTGCTATTGAATCCCTCATTAAAAACTCATGTTTTCTCTTTCTGGAGAAGGGCTTGCTGTATTAACCAACTCCTTTTTTGAGTTTGAGTCATGCTGGGGAAGTTTGGGTTGTACCCATATTTGAGTGTTGACTTACCCTTAAGATGGGGCATTTGCAATGATGATGTTATCGAGACCCATCTTTCCAGTTCTACTCTTAGTGGTTTGACTATTCAAGGCATTCTATGTGGGTCTCGAGTAGGGTATTGTCGCTATTGACAGGAAAACTGTGGCTTATGCATATATTGCCCAATATGCCTAGCTCATTTGTTGGGCCGAAAATCAGTCTTAGGCATTCCTAGTCTTCCACTTGTGCATGCTCCTAGTCATTGGTGCATTAAGGCTTACATGGTTGTTTCCTTTCCACCTAGACCTTTCCTTGGCTTGCTCAACAATTGTTGTAGATTCCACGAATCAAACCATGATGAGGCTGCACCAGTCTTAGAGACAGAAGTCTTTTATGTCTTCTTCATTCTCTCTCTCCCCCAAAATGAGGGTTGTTTGTTACAGGATCTCCTTGTAAGTTTTTGTCTATTTTCTTGCTAAAGTGATCCTAGCTCCTACTAAAATATGCTTCTCGACCTAGTTGTTCTTTTAGGTATTTGCCTTTGAGTTTGCCATCAGTCCTTTAGGACATACATTAAGTTGCTCCCTGTCTTGGGACTTTGTCTTCTTGCTAAGCACACTTTCAGGGTTAGTAAGGCTATTGTTGTTAGGGTTGCTTTTTATGAGCTTGTTTCCCAAGGATGAAAATTTAATTGAAACCATATTGATGTCCACTAATTTCAAGAACTAATTAGTGTCTACTTCCATGGCCTCATTTTCATTAGGAAACCTTAATAACTTTTTGCCCATTCTTTCTTGTATGATATTCTTGAATACCACACATTTATTTATGGAATGAGTGTACGAGTTATGCCACTTGCAATCACTCCTTTCCCTTAGCTCCTCTAAGGATGGGAGCCTATGTTTACCCACCAATTTTATCTGTTTGGCATCGAGTAGTAGATTGAAAATTTGGTTTGCTTGCCCATATGAAAAGAATAGTTTTTAATGGTAGAAGTTGGTCAATTGGACTCTTGGGCCTTCGCTATTTTCTTAACCAATGTCTCGCAAGTAAAAGGTTTCTAACCCACAAATTTAGCCATGTTGATTTCATAATTTGGGTCTTGGTAATAGGTCCCATAGGAGACATTCCTCCTTTAATTTTCCTCTCTCAAGATGCTTTCATATCAAGTTCCACTCTTGAAAAATTCAAATAAGTCGAAGAATGTCATGCCTTTGAAATTCTTCCTTAATTTGAAGTTGAGATCATCTTGGGATAATTTTACAAAACTCGATCTCTAGAAAGACACTAAAACATTGAGACTTCACCCTTTTGAATCTCTTGATAAATTGATCACCATTTCTTCTGGTAGTTGTTTCAATCTGGCCAGGTCATCCATTGAAACTCCTAGGTTAACCCAAGCAAAGTTTGTCTAAAATTTATTTTCTATCTTTGTCCAATAGAATATCAAATTTGGTGATAAGTTGGTATACCAGGTGAAGGCTTGTCCCATAAGTGATTTGGGGAACAACCTTAATTGATAAAACCCATGGTTTGACAATTCTCCACACTGAGTGGTGAATTGACTGATATACTCCATTGAAGTCATACTATATTTTCCAGAGAAAATGGCAAAATCAAGGATTTTTTATCCCCTAGGAAACTCATAATCCTTGTCAATTTTCTCAAGGTCAGGTTTCCTATAGACTGGCCTTGTAATATGTCTAAACCCTAGCCCATATAGCTGTCCGAGCACATCAATGATGTGATCTCGAGATGGCGAATTCAGACCATATGCAATAGCCATATTGCTAGCCATGTCCCTAAAAGGGTTGATGATAAGGGTTATATTAGTTTGGTTATGGACCATAAGGACCATAAAAGTTATTGTTTCCATTTGGCATGTACTAGCCATGAGGATAGTTTGGGTTTTCGAGCATTCGATAACCTTGCTATTGATACCTGCTATTGAATGGGCCATCATTACCCATTTGAGTGCCTAGTGGGGGCTCACTTGGGAAAGCTTGTCCTTCTAGCCTCACTGGGGTCTGTTGATTTGCAACTTGACCAAATTCAGTTTGATTACGAGGCACATGGTGGGTTCCTCCTTGGCTAGTTGGACAATGATGGGCGTCGGCATATGGTTAGGCTATAGGGATCTCGACTCGTTGGCCTTTAGGATACCTAGCAAGTTGATCGCCCTTAAGTCCATTTAAGATTCTAGGCATTGAACAAGAGGTATTTCCTACGTCAAATACCCCTAGTTTGAGGCTTGTGACCTCTTTCATGCCTTATTTCCTTTGCCATTGCTTGTTAAGCAATTATCATGACATGTGCTATCCCATCTGGTAAAGACTAGAAGCTCCAGTCAATTTTCTCTGCTAATGTGTTTATTTTGGCATTAAACTCTCAATATACCTCATTCAATATCTCTTCAAAGATGGGAGCCTCACTCCTTTCAAGGATATTGGGATTTTTGTCTCTCCAAGGCATGATCTCCCATTATGGTCGCCAATATTTGTTTGTGGGTTTTTTTGACTTTTTCTTTTTCATAATTAGATGGATTTGGAATTCCCTCAATTGATAGGACTTTTGCCAAACTCAAAGAGAAAGAGAGAAGTGAACTTCAAAAATATGAATTGAATAACAACAATCAATATAAGATAAATGTCTTACTCAGTTCGATGGACTCCTTACTCTATCCCAGGAACACTCTCTTTGACAATATATAGTTACAAGAAGCAGTTTGATTACAAATTACAGAGTTACACTAAGAACTCTAGTTTACTCCTACCCCTAGGATAAACAAGTAAATTTGATGGATGTTGATTGATTCTTCTTTTTTTTGCTCACACGTTATTTATAATGCTTCAATTGGTTATGAAATATTCTCTTCCACTTCACGTCATAGACCAGCCATCCATTAGTTACAGTTTTTATCAATGTGGTCACTCTTCCCACTTTTATTCTATTTTGTTACTAGTTATAAGAACATGGTGAATCATGGCCCTTTTCCCTTATTTTGAATAATAGTAATCCACGTTTGGCATCCACGCTTTTTAATGCCAATGGTTAAAATACGTATCATTCACCCGACATGATTCACCGTCTTCATATTCCCGCTTAAGGCGTGCTACATGTTGCCTTGTCGATGGTCGGTTTTAAAATTAATGGAATCCACATTTGTAACACACTGCACATGTTGGTTGCACCTAGTAAGATCATAGATGCCTAATCAATTTTAAATGTTTTAAGTATATTTAATTTTGTATTTTAAGATTTATTAGTGGTATTTTGACACATATAAGTGAATAAGAAAGTTGAATTAAACATAGAAGGGAAAAAAATGACAAAACAGGTCAATGACTTGACAAGTTCTGAAACTGTCCTAGACAATAGATTTGGAGTACCTTTTAAGTTAAACTTATAGCAACTCAGAATGAATTAAATATCAAACTATATACCATTATAAATATCTTGAGGTATACTTTCCAACACCATAAATGGTGAGTGAATAGGAGTTTTCTAGAGGAAGTTATGATCATTTTCTCATAAGGTGTTCATGCAGATAGGTTAACTGATTTAGAGTAAGTTTAGAGATACATTAGTAAAAATATAGAAACAATTAGTGATCATATTATATTTCATTGGAAAGATTTTGAAGTCTAGTTCCCAACACAACCAAAGGTAAGCGAATTCAAGTTTTCTAGAGGAAGTTATGAGAGATTTAGCACGATGGGGTAAAATGGAGGAATTTATGAGTCCAGTTCGAACCAGCCCGATGTGGTTCAACCATACTAAGAATTTCAAACTAGGTCCAAACCTGCACCTTTCTATTGTACAGAAAAATTCTAGAAACTTACCAATCCGAACTAGCATTACCCTGATTCAAACCAGAAGCATGAAGAATGAATTTTCATATTTGAAAACTTGTGTTTTTGACTTAGGGTTTCTACTTCACCTAGGACTCTTATGAGGTCTATCTAATAGATAGAACTTGACATAATTTGACCTACAAACCCTAAGATCAAAGAAATGAGGAATAACAAAGGAGAAAGCTAGGTTTTCAAGGGATTTTGGGATTTTTCAAAGAACGAAAAGCTTAAGAACAATTTTGCAAGTGAAAAGGTAAGAACACAGGTAAACTTCATTTTTTTTTCATTCTTTGGGTTCCTAAACTCTATTGATCTCATTTTTGAAATTATTGAAATCATTTTTCACTGGTTTTGGTTTGCCTAAAGTTCTTAAAATATGATTTTTTTTAAAGAAGAAATTAAACCTGTAAGAATACAAGTGATTATGGTTTGTTTTTCAATTCCTTAGGATCCTAGAGTGCTATAATCTCTGTTTTGAATTTGTTTTACACCGATATATATGTAGAACTATGTTGAAAGAAAAATCAAGAGTTTTTTAAAGAAGATTTTGTTCTTAAATGCAAGATAGCTAATCTATAATTGTTTTTAAACCTGTTTGTATTTTTTTAGAAGTATTGTTCTACTATTTTGCTAAAGATTATACATGTTTTGCTTTAGATTAGTATTATATAGGTTCTTAGTATTCATGAAACTCCGGTTTTCAAAGAAAAGTACCAATTTCTTTCAGTATTATTATTGATTTCAAAAGATCAATGTTTATGGACAGATTTGCAATGTTTTGAAAAGATCATTTGTAGATTGTGCTTCCATGGATCAAGAAATATCTTTTATAATTGTTTAGAATTAGTTTTTGTAAAGAATCTATAAATATTGGTTAAATGATTTATATGCTCTGATTGAAACTACATGATAATGATATGTTCTATTATAAAGCCACCCTGTCCATCAAGGAGCATAATTGATGGAACCCACCTCATTGGATATATGGTGCAAACTGTTAAAACCCTCCTCACTGGATATATGGTGCTAACTGTTTTGGCCCAATGAACTTTAATAATAGTTATATGTTCTGTTCTATTTTAGCTATGATATGATGTATGTTTTTTATTTGTTTTATTCTGATCAAATTAAAAGTATATGATTCATATTGATTTCAATTCTGTATATGAAACCACATTTTTATAATCTGCTTAATATTGTAAAAGATTGATTTATGAATTGTAATGTTATGAATATTGTTTAGTAAATATGAAAAGTGTCTGTTTCATTTTCTGAAATAGTATTAAGTCTTGATCCAATGTTTCTTATAGTTGTTTTCTTATTAAGATTGTCAAGATTACCTCGAATTGGTACACAGATGAGGAAGATATCGCAGAGTAGTGGTTCCAAATAGAGAGGACTAGAGACTAGATATACTTTATTTTACTTATCTATTTTAGTTTAGAGACATGATATTTATTTCAGTTCAGTTTAGTCTATGTTTCAATTTATTTAGAAAGAGATGTAATAAATTAGTGGATTTTAGTATTTGGTTTGAAATGTTAGACACACAGGTTTATGGATATTCGGTTTATTGTTTATTATGGATTATGGATTTTATATACAGGTCAAACTTATGGGAATGCAACAAATGTTTATGTTTAATGGTATGTGATCGATGAATCATTCGACTGCATATGAATGTGAAAGTAAAAGAAAATGGAAAAGTTTTTTTACAAGAGATTTATATGTTAATGATTAAAAGTGCTAATGGCACGTGCTAAAATTCATGGCCCTATTGGTATGGGTTTCGGGGTGCGACAACGTGCCCGCATATTGCTGGGAAAATTTAAAAATTGGATATAAAGCATGTTAAAAGACCATGGAGCCCCATCCAAGACTATTTGGATGTCCACTTGATATTGGAAATTGGAAAATGTAAATACCTAAATCGATTTTCTTCATTTCCGTTATGTGTCACGGGCTTCATTTTTCCAAAAAAAAAAGAGTGTAAGCCATTAAAAAGTATATACCTTTTTTGTCTATATCTTACTGAGTAGACAAAGTTCCCATTTGATGTTTTGTAGATCTTAGTTCTCTTCTTCTACTCTGACTCTATCATCCTCTACCTTGAGGTTGCACATTTGTTCTATTAAGCTTCATCTTCTTCTAATAGATTCTTGTTGTCTCCCTCTATTGCATGGGATGATTAGTTGGACTGAATCATTATCAGATTGGTGGCCTTTGATCAAGGTAGAATCCCAAACTCCAGCCTCGGGGGCTCTTGTGATGTATTGGGTTCGTATATAGTGAAACAAAATTCGCAGGATTTGATCTCTTAGTTTGATTTAGATACTATCAAATAAGAGGCAAAGATTTCCTTTGAAGGAGGAATTAGAAGATTTCCTCTAAAGGAGGGAGCATAAGATTTCCTTTAGTAGCTTAAACCTATCCACCTTGGATGCCTACAAGAAGAGGTTCACTATATATAAACATCCCTTTTCATGGTATTCTTGGTATTGGATAGAAATAAAACGCTAAAGTGATTGTCCCATTCAACCAATCTTTTATATACTTATTATAGTTGACTATCCTTTCAATTTCCTAAAGCAGATGTTTAACCCCATAAAAAAATTCGGTTGGTGGATACTCGTTACTATGAAGTGAGTAGTGGTTCAATAATTAATGGCGGAGTCACAAGGGGAAAGGGGGGCAATGCCCCCCCTCTCAAATTCTCAAAGTCTTTGTAGTGTCTATGATAAATTATAAGTTGACACACAGTGGGTCGGGCCAAGGGGGGCAACTGTCCCCCCTGAAATTCTCAAAATGTCTTTGTAGTGTCTATGATGAATTATACGGTGACACATGTTGTGTTGGGGGGTAAAATCATCCAAAAAAGTGTTCGATTGAAAAAGAAGGTGATAAAAAATAGACACCAAATTAAAAAATACATCATCTATCAATTTGGTAAGGCTGTCAATTAGGCCAGGCTGGCTTGAAGCTCGACATGTCTAGCCTAAAAAATAATCAGTTAGGCCAACCTAATTCTAGGATTGGTTGTGTTTGGGCCCAACTTTTATGCCCAAAGTTTTATTCGGGCCGAGTTCGGACAGGTTCATGTTTAGCTCAAGGCCCAGCCTAACCCGATCTAGTTAGCAAATAATAATTTTATTTATATGTTGATATTAGGTCTACATTTTTTAAAATTTTTTTGGATCCATATATTTTTAACAAATTTACAATCACCAAATAGTTCAAGTATCAACTATTAAAAAAAATCGTATAATATGCATTTAGGGGCAATTTGGGCCTATAATCAGCCAAAAAATAAAATAAAAAGTTTTACTTTGGGCAGCCTGAACTCAACCCAAAGCCCGTTAGACTAGAGATGATGTGAACTCGATCAATACACCCTTCATGATGGATCATGTCACCCATTGATTGGTACTAGCGTGATATGAACAAATTGGTACTGGCATGACATCAATCCATACTAGAGATGATTCAAACCCATGGACGAGGGCAAATCTTTTGTGTGGATCCCGAAAGTAGGCATGGCAATTCGTGTTTGTGGGTTGGGTGTCATGTTCAATTAAAGGTATATGATTATATGGATCACTCTGAACACGACCCATTTATTAATCATGTTGAGTTAAGGGTATACATGGGAGATTATTGGATGAATGCTTGTTTAATCACTTATATTGGGAAATATGTTTTTAATAGCATCTATAATGAGAAGATCATCCAACGCTTTTAGAACGTGAGGCCTAGTTGTGGCCAATTGCTACTATAGTTGTATATGGATTTTTAGTGGGAAATTATTTTTTATAAACGAATGGTACATAGTTGTAAATGACTTCTTAAGGAGAATTCTTTGAGTAAATAATATACACTTTAGTATATATTTATACATTTTAAACTAAAATTTTCTAGTTGCTCCCCTACCAAAAAATCCTGGCTCCGCCCTTGTCCATAATAAATGAATGCCATTTCTTGGGACCCATTGGCATTATGTATTTACTAAAACACCCATGTCAAATACACTGCACCTAACACTTTGTTGACATGTTATACACCAATAAGCAATGGATGAGAAAAACATCCAACACATATTGGATTGGATTTTGCCTCTTTAACTTCTAGAAGTTATCCGTATATGTATTTTAAATTAGATGTTTATCCATATATATGTATTGTTTGCACTATAAAATTACTACCAAGATGAGTGGCTAAAATTGAGCCATGCAGTAGTAAAATGAAGATATATGTTTAATTGAAAGAATTTGAATTTGAAAGAATAACTAATTTTATAGGTGGAAGAATCTAGTTAAGAGATCTTTGTAGGACAGTTACAAGACAAATGGCTTATGTTAATGTAAAAGTTGTAAATTCTATGAACTATAAAATACATGCATTGTATAGACTAGGCCATGTGTAGAGTCATGATAGAGTCTAGGAGGTTCTTGGGTACAAACTACATAAAGAACATTCTCAAGCGCCAAGAAGTCTCTAAGAAGATCAAGCTAGGATCATACAAATCATCTCAAAGGGTTCATGCCTATTTTTGAACTCATAGAGGTTGAATAGGTAAGGTAGCAACACCAAAATGAACCAAAGATGACAATGGGGTATGAGAAGGTCTACGGATCTCCTCAAACCTTAGTGGACCAATCCCAAGCCCTCTACATTCTTTTCATATACAACTATAGTGGCAATTGCATAGACTATTGGTAAGGATTGAAACAGTGATTCTTTGGTTCGGCATGCTAAGAATTTTTGCATAGACTATTGGTACTAGATTGATCCAAGGTTGCCTAGTTCGAGACAACGGTAACTAAAATTTGAAAAACGATCTAAATCAATAGCTCTAGTCATTTAACCATTGGGGATTATTCGAAATCCATGGACAAGGTTGATTTTCATCCATTATAAAAAATGATGAGCTCCAATTAGCTCAATGAATGGTCTTTAATGCTCTTTTGCTAAATTTTGAGAGATTCTTGAAAGACTTAGCTCTCCAACTTATTGCAAATCCCTTTACATCTCTCATTGAGCCTAAATAGGAAAATTTACATCCCTAGACCATTAATTTACTTCCTCTATACCCTTGCTAAAGAAATTCTTTAAGAGGAATTCATTAAGGGCCTGTTTGGTTATAAGTGAAATAGAAGAAGTGAAGTGAAATAAAACGAGAGAAAATAATGAAGTGAAGTGAAGTAAAAATGAAGTGTAGTTGAGTTTTCCAACTAGTGTTTGATTGAAAATTTAAAACTATAGGAAAAAGAAAGTTATTAGAGTGAAGTAAGATTTATGAAAGTTTGCTTCGTTGTGGAGAGCCTGTTAGCCCAAAATATGAACCAAGTGGGTGTCTAGTGAGATTGGGCATTCAAACCGACAACACCGATGAAGTTGAACCAAGATCCCCCCAAGTCGATTCATGGCAAGATTTACTTCAAAATACCTGGCGTCGACTAGAACTCAGCTGGAACCTACCCAATAAAACAAACAAAAAAGAACCCACCTAGAACAGACCCTTTTCACGAATTGTAGGAGAGATAAATAGATCGCAACTTTGACGTTTTCTAGAAACATCCATGAAACACTCCCACTTAGATTTCTTCTTAGAAGCTATATTTCTGTAATTAGTTGATTCAAGTGATTCCTATTTACATGTTTAAACAGAGAGACGTTGAATCTGGAGACAACCTTCAAGATCAACACTTGGTTTTTTTTTGTTTGGATAATATGGTTTCTTCCTTCTTTTACCACTAACTCTAGGGTTTGTTTGGATAACATGTATGTACAGATCCAAAGTTTAGTTGGGTTGTTGGATTTAAAGAATTTGAACACCTTGTTGTAGAAAACTTCTCTACTATGAGAGATCTAATTGCTCCCTTACTTGCAAACTAATAAACCGATCAACGATAGAGAGGAGGTCTTGACAGAGGGGAGAAGATGATGAGAGAGGAGAGGAGAAAGGTGAAGTGGGGGAAAGGAGAAGAGAGAGGAGAGGAAAGGAGATTTACACGGTTTGATGCATCGTAGGGTTCATCAC
>JAOXJP010181848.1:0-12442 GCA_025762735.1 Platanus orientalis
GATTGAATTACATTACAATCAAGGTTAAAATTTAAAACCTATCTACTTGCAAAGCAAGCTCTACTCCCAGTGTCTCCGGCAGGAGAGGTCTATACCCGGTGTCTCCAAATGTAGTGCTATGGTCTACACCCGGTGTCTCCGATGGGTGTTTAGGTCTCAAAGTAATTAAAATCAATACATATTACCTCATAAGGCTTATGTATTGCTTGTTGCACATGTGAGTGGTTGCTCTTTTGCTGAGCTTGTATGCTAATAGGTTCCACCAGACTCCCAAGAGTGCCTTTTTGCTTCTTGAAGCTTCATACAAGGGTTTACTTGAGCATAAACCTTTCACCTTACTTCCCTCTTCTTGATCTTCATATATAGAGTGTTGGGGAAGCACTTAAAGGCTCCTTAATCTTCAATCAATGCTCATAGGAGTGAACCTTTGGTAGTTGGGGAGGTATAAATGCCTTTTGTTTCTCTTTAATCCTCTCTTCTCTTTTCTTCTTTTTGTTTTTGGTGTGTTAGAGAGTTTGTGGGCATCATGGAAAGATCGGGTGGTTTGCCTGCCCCACTTCAAGGAACCGCGTCCTACTGACTTGGGTTTGCCTCTGGGCTTTGGTTTAGAGTCACCACCAACTCGGGTTTTTACAGACGGGGTTGGATGTCTGCCTCCTTTATATGGGAAATAAGGATTATAGGATTTGCAGCCCTCGTTAGACCCGAAATTCTAAGGATTGACTCTTGGACTGGTCTAGTTTTTCAGAAATTTGGGTAAGTTGTTCGGTTGCAATTGGAGAAGGTGTTAGGCACCCCAATTACCCACCTTTTTAGGGTGGCTCTTCTAACCTAGCAATTTTCAAGTGCCAGTAAGAAAAATCAATTGGTTGAGACTCTTGGTCAATTTTTGATTGTATGTTTAAAATAGGTTGTACACTTGAACTCAACGTGTAGGGCTGAATTTGGTGGTACAACTGAAATCAGATTATACGCTTGAACTTTAGGTACACCTGAGTTTTAGGTATGCCTGATCTTTTACAGGGGTAAAAGTTCAGGTGTATTGCCTCAATTGGACCCCACTTGGTTGTTGGAGTCAGTCTAAGGGACTAAGAGCCTCCTCTAAGGTATATATGGGAGTTTTGTATGTCAGTAAGCCACTGTGGGCCACTAAACATCTAGGACAGCTAGAAGGCTTTTCAGATAGGTATGCTTGAAATAATAGGGTACGCCTGAATTCTTGTACACCTGATCTTTCACCAAATGAAAGTTCAGGCATACTGTATTTGTTCCAAAATTCAGCAGCCTATTTTTTTTGGTTTTTGGGCCACCAAAGAGAATCCCCTAGGTCTGAAATTTTTTAGGTGTTTGGGTTAAGACCCCAAATACACTTATGAAAAATCCCGCACCCATTTGAAGAGTATAAACTTCATTTCGGATTTTTCAAAATGGATAAATCCTTTTGAAAAACTGTACAGATCCATTAAGGTCTTTGGGTTGTGGGACCCATTCTGGGGGCTACAGACATTTGGTTGAGCCAAAATTTTACAGGGAATGTCTTAACATTATTATAAGATTACTACAATAAAATTAGAGTAAAACAGCAAGCACATAGAGAGTTATTGAATAAACAAGTTGGATGACTAAACTTAATGCAAAATAGGAACAATAGAAAAATAATTCAAACAAAATTCTAGTAAAAATCCTAAAACTGAAATAAAATGGAACACAATAATTAAATAAAGTATATAAAGCAGTTATCTAATAAATAAAAAAGGAATCAAGTATAAACAAGAAATACAAAGTAAACTAAAATTCAGACACCTCACTTGATTCAAACTATGAAGTGCAGAAATACTTCAAATCATTAGGAAAGTTGGGGGCCATTTTGTGGGACAATCAAATACAATTCATATGAAAATTGGTGGGTGAGTAGGTCACTATGTCAGTGACCTACCATATAAATTTGAGACCTTAACTCTCTGTATGGAGAGAGTTATGGCCTTTTCACCTCTAACTGGTTAGAAAATCATCAAAAGGGGATACAAGTTTGTCTCCCCTATGTCCCATCATGAGGGGCTTTCAATGGAGGTATTTGGGGTCAATTGCAGCACTATTAAGTGTTCTAAACTTTAAAAAATAAAATGGGTGGAATACTTACCTCAGACTTAGAGCTTTCCCTCCACTTTCTTTCTCTTTCTCTTTCTTTTTCCTTTTCTCTCTCTTTCTTTCTTTCCTTTCCTTCCTTTCTTTCTTTTCTCTCTTAAAATAAATTTCTTTCTTTTTTAATTCCTCCCCCTCTTAGCACGAAATTCACTCTATTTATAGAGTTTTGGGAGTGATATTGAGGGTTGGGATTAGTCTTGGGAGATGGGAGGTGGATGGCTAGGATTTCTTGGAGTGGGGAGCAAGGTTTTGCTCTTATTGGTGGGTTTAATTAGGGTAGGGATTTAGGCTCAAGTGGGGGTGTAGGAGGTAAAGTAGGGATTTGGATTAGGGATATTTAGAAGCTTTGATCTCAGATGGGGAGTATAGGGGTGCATGGGATCAATGGTAAGATGACAAAACTTAGGGAGTACACAAACTCATTAATTGGTTGGAAGTATCCAAGGGCTAAGGGTGTTGGTGCTGAACTAGGGCCATATGGGAGCACATGGGTATTTGAAATTAGGATATTTGAATCCTAGAAGGGGTGTATGGGGTGCATGGGATGAATGGTGGAGATGAATACTTGGGGAACACCCCATCTTCATTTATTGGTTGGAAGCAATCAAAGGTCTAAAGTGCATGTGCTAAATCTAGGGCCATATGAGAGCAACATGGATATTTAAAATTGGGAGATTTGAATCCTAGAAGAAGTGTATGGGTTGTATAGGATCAATGACTAGGATTAATACTTGGGGAACACCCCATCTTCATTGATTGGTTAGAAACAATCAAAAGTCAGAAGTGCATGTGCCAAATCTAGGGCTACATTGCATAAACATGGATATTTGAAATTGATCTTAGAGAGAGTACATGGGGTGTACAAGGGGGATTCTCATCTAAGGGTGAGGACTTAATGCATTAATGAGCTAAAATCCAAAAAGGATGACCTCATTAATCTCAAATGCATTAATTACATGGAAAATTACCCTCTTTATTGGCTACCTTGCTTTTTGGGTTCCTATGCTCAAAAACACACAAACTCAATATCTGTTTTTGAAGTCTCAAACATTTTGGTCGCAATGGATCAGTCAGGAGTCAATTATGATAAGGGTAAGGGGTGAAATCAGGGTTTTATTAGTGTTAAAATGTTCTCAGAAAATATGAAAATAGAAATACGGTAAAATTGATCTTTAGTTTCTTCAGATGGAAGATGCCCCTCAGCATTTGTGAGCCATAGGCTCTAACTACTCTGAATTTCGATGCCTGGGCAGGAAATTGGGCTCAAAACCTTTTTTGGGAAGCCAAAGAGACCCTAACTGGAAATTTTGGTGTGGGAACCGTAGTGTTTCATGGAAATTGTGGTTCTAGGTTTATCAAATCTTAGAGAGTCTGGAGTTTATGAGAGTTGACAACTCATCCAACAAATTCCTGAGCAGTTACCAAGGATTTTTCAAAGGAGGGTCGCTTAAGGGTTTGGAGCACCAATAGCTCCCTGAAGACTGATGGGATTGAGTTAGTGTTTATTAGAGAATGCCCTTGGTCTAAGAAATAGCCTTTGAAGGTAGGGTAAAAATAGAGAAAATGAGCCTGACCTTGCCTGATTCCGAGTTCAGGAGAGTTCCCAGGTGTTCACCAAGTGCCAACATACAACAATTGAGTCCTAACTTGACTTGAATGAAAGGTGATGAATAAGGTTATACAAATTGCTAAGGTGGGTGCGGTAGATGGGCTTTTGAAGGTCTCGAAGTTATCGAGAGATGGCCACTAATAGACTAGGATTTGGACATTCGGTGAATTTTTAGGACTTGGACAAGTACGTGATACTTGGCCTAAAAGAAAACTACTCATCTTTTAGTATTTAAGGGAAGCTAAGCCTGTATGTTCCACGAAAGTTCATGTTCCTTAAAGGGTTTTTTAAAGGCCTCATGAATCTGGATAGATGGGCACCGACTGATCATGATTTGGATATACCAAGAGCATTCCAAACCAAAAGACAGTAAATGGGGCTAGAACTGATTTAGGGAAGATTCAAAATATTAAAAGGATTCGAGATTTTGGATTTCCAAGTTTGGTGAAATGACTTTCAAATATATTGTAGGAACAGAGAGATGGGCACCAGCTTTACAACTGTAGTTTTTTGCTTTTGAAAGTAAAAGGGTAAAATGGTAAATTTTCTTTGCCTGTGATGCTTCGTTGTGGGAAGAATTATAGAGGATGAAAATGTTGAAGGCAATGTATTTGGTAGTCTTAATTGTGGAACCTCATAGTCCCATTGATACTTCTAGAAGAATTAGGGTTTGACCAAGAATGGTGTATTTGGGTTGATCCAATGCACATGGTATGATATGGATGATGCTTTTGCATTTGAAATATCTGGGTAAAACTTCTTAAGAGATGTCTAACCTCCTAGAATCCATTTTTCTTTCCCTAAACTAGGGTTTCCTATGGTCTTGATGCCTAAGTGCTACTTTGATGTCTTTTCATTCCATTAAATGGCTCAAGTCAAAATTTAGGTGCTGACACTCTCTAGTCTATATGACATGTATTACTTCTTTTATATGATCTTTCATATTGGCAATTAACTCGAAACTTAGATTAATTGAAAGATTAAAATTGAGATCTTCCATTGTATTGCACTTGTAAACATACTTTTGAAATATATCTTGAAGTGCTTTAAATTCCAAGAACTATAATAACATCTAAAATTGGAATTGTAAGTGGAGGTGTAATTAAAAGAATTTTTTTTAATCCTATTCACCCCCCACTAGGATTAAAACCGGACTTTCACAAATACCTTTGGCAACAATCCCTCTGTCTTTTATGTGGCAACCATCCTTTGAGAACCCAACATCATATCCTATGTCATAAATTTAACTTATGCTTAGGAGATTATGTTTAAGGCCTTCTACAAATAACACATCTTTTAGTGTTGCGACTCTGGGTATTTCTACTATACCCCTACCCATTATCTTAGTAGTGTTCCCATCACCAAAAGCCACACTTCCTTCCCTTCTGGGAGCATAGTGTGAGAAAAGGAATTTATCTCCCACCATATGTCTTGATCAACCACTATTTAAGTGCTAATGTGATGCATTGCCTGCTTTAAGGGTGGTGTGAAAAACAAGAAATTTTAGTTCTCCCTTTTTCACCTGAACTTGTTTTGTTTGCAATATTTTGGATTGAGTCAATCTCTTCTTCTTTTCAAGATTTTCTTGTCTAATCTTTTGAAAGAAGGTTCTCTTCCTAGAATTTTTCTCACTCAACATCTTCTTATTTTGTTTATAAGATTTGGCTCTTAAATTTATTAATCTTTTTTCTACAATCTACTTTCATATGACCAATAAAGCCATAATAATAGCATGTGATGGGTGAGTTTCTAGATGGAGAGACTTGGAAGTTATTTTTTTATCACTTCTCCTTTCATTGTAAGTGGGGGCATTATTTTTGAAAGAAGAGTTTGGTTTCCTTCCATAGGACATCTTGGATTTTGAAGTTGAGGCTTGAGATTTATCTATGGCCTTCCTTTTATGGAAAGTGTTGTGCCTTTTGTCAAAAGCTCTTGGCTTTTGAGGAGGCACTCGGCTCTTTCTCTTATCCCTAAATTCTTCACGTTTTCAGTATAAGACTTAATCTTTATGAGTGATAGGCTTCGTCCCCTTTTGGGATTGCCGTTCACTATGAGTCAAAGGCTTTTGTTTTGGAGGTTGAGTGGGATTTTGTAACTTCCCTTTGCCTCTTACAAAAGCATTTGATTGACTCTTGTTGTGATTAGAAGTGTTTGGAGTATTGTATACAATCCCACTTCTATCACCACTCTCTTTACCCATTGTCAACATTTTCTCAAATTTTTTATTTCCTTGGGTAAGCATATTGATTGACTTCCTTTTGTCTTCCTCTAGTTCCTTAATTTTCTTAAGGTATTCTAGAGATCTCTAGGTCAACTAAGCACAAGTTGTACTTAGCCCTTTGTTTCTTTCATTTAAGGTAATTAATTGACTTTCAAGGTCAAGTATAGCTTCATGTGCCTCACCCATCTTGGTCTCTAGTGTTTTTACCTTTTCTTTTAATTTTAGAGTTTTAGAGTCACTCTCAGCATTTATCTACATTTTCTCAAACTCTAGAGTCTTGTTAGAAATGATTTCATTTTCCTCAATGAGCTTTCTTTTCTCCACTTTCCTATTTTCCTTTTTTTCATTGATAATTAATCCTAGGTCTTTAAGTCTCAAATTCAAGGAATTTATGTTTTACTTAAGGATTTGATTCTTTTCTTCTAAGGATGAACCTGAGGAGCTGTCATCATTCTTGTTTCTTAGTTTAGTTGATAGTTCTTTGTTTTCTTTCCTAAGTTATGTGATTAATTTTTCCAATGAGGAACTCTTTTCAAATAATTTGTCAAAAGCTTCTTGAAGTTCACTTTCATCTTCACTGTCACTTCTTGATTCATTGGACTCATTTGTGAAAGCTACAAATGCAACAACCTTTCGTGAAGATTCCTCTTCACTATTGGATGACTCTTCTTCTGAGTCATCGGTGTTGTTATCCTAACTGGCTGCCATAGCCTTCCCATTCTTGCTTTTAGATTTATATTTTTTGTTGGAATAATCGGAAGCAAAGTGGCATCATCCTTTGCATTCATAGCAAACAACATCTTCTATGGGAGGTTCCTTCTTCCTTGGTGATTCCTTTGATTTCCTAGCTGAAGATTTTCTTATGAAGTTTTTGGTATTTTTCTTATAGAATTTTCTAAAACCTTTTATGATGAAGGCTACTTCATCTTCAAAATTTTCTTACAGGCTTGATAGCTCATCAATTTTGAGAGTTATTCCCTTCTTTTTGGCACTTGGTTTAAGTGTCATCTCGAAGGTTTGTAGAGACCCTACTAGTTTTTCCACTACCAAAGTGTCTATGTCCTTGCTCTCCTCAATAACTATGACCTTGGGTCTAAACCTTTCTGGAAGTGATCTAAGTATTTTTCTGACTATGGCTTCCGATTTAATTGGATCTCCAAGTCTTGCCTTCGAGTTCACAAGGTCTTGAAGTTTAATGTAGAAATCAATGAATTGTTCATCTTCTTCCATCCTAAGTTCTTCAAACTTAGAGGTAAACATTCAAAGTTTTGACTTCTTTACCATACTAGTTCTTTTATGGGTTTCTTCCAATACACCCCATTCTTCTTTAGCCAAAGTGAGTGAGAAAATATGCCTAAACTCATTTTAGCTAATGGCACAAAATATGGCATTCAATGCCTTGTAATTTGCAATGTGGGCCTTCTTTTAGGTTTCATCCCAGTCCATTTCTGGTGCTGTCAGTCTCGTCCAACCTTGTTGGATTGATATCCACACGGATAGGTTCATGGCTTGGAGAAATGTACTCATATGAATTTTTCAATATGGATAATTATTCTCATCTAAGAATGGGGGTTTCGTAATTGAGTATGCTTCTTTCGGGTGGGCCATCTAGTGTTTTTACTCTAGGAATGTTGATCTTTCCACTCCAGTGGTTAAACGGTTTATGAGCAGCCTTGCTCTGATACTAATTGAAAGTCTGAAAAGATCTTAGAGGGGGTGAATAGAATAATTTTATTTTCTTGATTTCTTTAAATATTATTCAACCCTCTTATTGAATGGTTTAGATATGTAACAAACTTATTTCAATTAGAAATTCAGTTAGCTATGAATTTATCATGGACCATGAGGCTCTATTATGCACTATAGTGTTACCTATAGTAGAGCGGGAGCAGGGTTGATAAACTCCCTATTATTGCTTGATTACCCCTTTTATGCTCGCGTGTGAAAGTGATCAAATGTGTTGTGTATGAGGATATTCAATTTTTGTAATGCTTAATAAAGGAGATGCAATGAACAAAGCCAATCACAAACATACACACAATACACAAGATGTATAGTGGTTTGGCACCATGGCCTACATCCACTCTCAAAAGCTCATAACCGAGCTATATAATTTTATTAAGATTGAATAATTATAATCAAGGGTAAAATTAAGTAAAGGCATAACTATTTACAATGCAAGCAATCCAACACTCAGTGTCTCCAGCGAGTGTGGTCTATGCTCCTGGTGCCTCCGACGGTATTGGTTTACACTCTCCGGCGGGAGTAGTCTCAAGAATGTAAATAAGAATTCGAAAGAAAATTTTACCTCTTTGAAGGTTGGTCTTGCCTTTCTCATAAGTTGGGGTTTGTTCTCCTTGAGCAAGATGTAACTATAGAGCTCACCCTTCTTCTTCACAAGTATTGCTACTTGGACAACCCTTAAACCCTTCCTCTTAATGATTGGTATTTTCAATGTAGAGAGGGCTAAAGAACTAGTCAAATGATTATATGTTTTCCTATCTAGGTATAGGGAGAGATTTATATTGATGTATGTTAATCCCATGGTCAAATGGGTAGTGGTATGTGTCTTGTAAGTGTCATATACTCTCACAAATTCAAGACATGAAGATAAGGACCAAAGACCCGAAGAAGATATTGGAAACTACCTCGGATTTTCTACACCAAGAAAGGTTTAAAGCATGCATTGCATATCATTTTAATATCTTAAAAACAATCTAGACATGGTGGTAGGTCCTCGCAAAACCCAAAGCTAAAAGACCCAAGGTCAAATCCCCAATAGTGCCCAAAAAAAAATTCAAAAAATCTAGGAGTCACAATAGATTACGGATCAAGCAATCGATTTCGGCACAATTGGTTGCAGATCACACTATCGATTCTGAGTGAAATGTGGGCATAGTCTAAGGCTCTCAAGGCCAAAACTCGTAGGTTGTAATCGATTGTAATATCGATTTGGACCAAAACTCCCATACTCGAAATCAATTTGGGATCAAACAATCGATTGCAACGGTAAGTGTGGCCCATAGTCGATTGCAAGATCTATAATCGATTGCGAGCCTTAATCAATTACGGATCAAGTAATTAGTTATGAGGGAAATTTTGGAACATTTTTAAAACACGATTTCAAAGAGAGTTTTTCAAATTTTAAACTTCACTTTTCAAATCCAAGGCTCCAAAATGTTGCCATTCATAAAAGATTCAAATCTAAAGGCCATGGGTGCTCCTCAACCCTATAAAAGAGGACTTTTCCCATTAGGATAAAAGACTCCAACACTCCAAGTTGTTTTACAGAGAGCTCAAAAGCTTACTATATTGAGCGCATCCTCCACTGTGAAAAACATCATTGCCTACTAGTTTTGAGTTTGAGTAGCTAACATCTTTCACTAGATTCTCTCTCTCTTTCTCTCCTCTTGAATACCACTCTACTACTATTGAGGAGAACTTATGGTGAGCCATTGCCTTAGAGGAAACTCATATTTGGATGAGCTCAAGGAGCACGAGAGCCAAGTACTTGGAGATTGTGGGTAGCTAAGGAAAACTAGCTTAACAAGGAGCACCCCACTTTGTGCAACTAGCAACATTAACCAATTTGTGGTAATAATTTCTTGATTTTTCATTTATTTGTATTCATATTCATTATTGCTCTTACTTTGCTTCCGCCGGAGACACTAAAATCTTGACTACCTCCACCAAAGACACCAAAAGTAGTACACACTTGCCGGAGACACCGAGTATTGTGGTTTTGCTTGCTTGTGAGCAAGTAGTTAGGTTTGTATATTGACCTAGGTTGTAATAGTACATAAATGAAATATACCTAGGCTTGGTAGTGAGCTTTAGAAGAGTAGACATAGGCCCTAGTGCCGAACCACTATAAATCTCTTGTTATGATTTATGTGTGTAATTACTTGTTTCTTTACTTGAATGTTCTCTACTACTCTTGCATAGCACATGTTTGACAAAATACTTGAGTTGACACCTTGGAGTACACACACACTTGGGTTAAGTTAAAAAGATTAAAATCAATCCCAAGTTAAAATTGAAAAAAGGGTAAATTAATTTAGAAATCCTATTCACCCTCCCCCCTCTAGGATTACTTTAGAGCAATTTCAATTGGTATTAGAGCCTAGGTTACTCATATAGGGCTTAACATCCCAAGTAAGGTTCTAGCAAAAATCCTAGATGGCTAGAGAAGATAGTGGTATGTCCATTAGCACCCCTCCATTCTTTAATGGAACAGACTATGGCTATTGAAAATCTCATATAGAGATATTCCTAAATGCCTATGACCTGAGGGTATGGAGTGTAATTGTCGATGGCTATACCCAGCCCAAGAAATTGAGAAGTGAGTGGACCCCTAACAAGGTAGATGCTCACAAGTTCAACCTTAGGGCATTGAATGTCATGGCAAGTGGCATAGCCCCAGATGAGTTTAGGATGATAGATTATCTTAACATGGAAAAGGAAGCATGGAAGCTTCTCTCCGTTACCCATGAGGGTACAAATTCCATAAAGATGTCAGCACCCAAATTTTGACTCGGGTCATGTGATAGCATGAGGACAGCATAACAGCATTTAGGCATCAAGACTCTAAGCACCCATGGCTTAGGAAGAGCAAACCTAGACTCTAGGAGGTTAGGCATCCCTAAAGAAGTCTTTTTAAATATTTCAGCTGCGAATGAATTAGTCAGAACACCTCATTATAGTCCAAATACACCATTTTAGGTCAACCCTAATCTTCCACAAAAGCATCAGCAGGACTTTGAGGGTCCACATTTAGAAGCCCTATCTGTGTTATTTATAACTTTTCCTGCCTCTACAAGTCTTCTCTTAGCAAAGCAGCATAGGTGGAAAAATTATCATTTTATCCTTTTACCTTCAAAAGCCCAGAACCCATTATCTACCACTCAGATCACTGAATTTTTTCTCGTCTATGCAAGCCTTCTTGTCATGAAGCATCACAGGCAAAGAACTTTTATTTTCACATTTTTTACCCTTGCATGCAAAAAATTACCATTTTACTCTTTTACCTTTAAAATTTACCCCTAAACCCTCAAAAGACCCCTAAAGTTTCTCCCTTTACCTAAATGATGTCATGTCAGTTCTTATAATTCCAAGACTCAAGATTTCAATACTTTATGACCCACTAGTTGTCCACAATGGGCCCTACCCGTTCATAAACCTTATCATAACCAAAATACTGTATTTTACAATTTTATTGCATCATAAGTCTTTATTCAACCTCATTCCGAAACCTAATTCCGACCACACCAATACAATTGGAATATCCAACAAACCTAAAAACCACTATTTGTTTGCAACCAATAGAGTTCAAAAAGTCAAAAAGCAAACTCGGGCAGAATCACTTGTATTTACGTGATTCCTATTTTCTTCATAAATACGACTTTTCATGTTTCTCCCTGCATACATGTCTGATTAACTCGCAGTTTATGGTAGTACCTCTAATGATCCAACCCGCACATATTCCTTGAAGATTTTGGTAAAGAATTTTACTAATTTACCCTTCCTATAGTCTAATGAAGCTTTTTCCAAATTTACTAGAAATTAGACTTTTGAGGGTTTACAGATGTCAGATCGCAAATCTGGTTGACTAGTGTGTCTGCAAGGACCAAGCAGAAAAAAATCAAAAATAGATGCAGAGCTATGTTTTAGAATCTTCATTCACTCTATTATTTATCCAAATCCCCAAAATACTACATCATTAATTCAATCTTTTCTGAATTCTGCATTATAAGCCTATCCCTCTCCCATTGGTCCTGTAATACCCCGCATTGCATTTAGATGATAAAAATATAATTTTATCCCATAAAGGTAAAAATATCATTTCACATATGTTATATAGACCTTAGACTGGTTTAGAAACCATTTAGACCAAGCTTGAAGTATAAGACCCAAGTTGGACCATGAACTTATCAAGTTTAAAAGTTATCATAATCTCGTATATGGGGTAACTTTCCAGTACTACTGACACTAATCCCAAGTGAACTAGAGTTTGAACTATACCTTGTTGGAAAGGTCTTTGAGTTTAATTTTCAATGCATCAAACAATTTGTAATTTAGAGTTGTGTAACGAAAGTTATTGTTGTTTTACTGAGACTTGTCTATGCAAAAAAAAAAATCAGAAATGCTGAAACGTGTTGAAATATTACGTTTTATGTCATTTTTGACGTGGTTTTCACCCATTGGACCTCCACACATGTAGAATTTCATCTTGGATAAGTTAAAACACCTCTAAAACATCATTTAGGTCATTTAGCACAAAAAGAGTAAGAATTTGGGGGATTAGAGAAGCTTAGGAGAGGAAGAGGGAGATTTTCCCCCAATTTGGTAAGTTCCACTCCCAACTTTGAAAATATGCTAGATTAGGTGTTTTTCTTCTTAGATCTAGTCCAAATGGCTATGGATTCCTATTTCTCTACCTTAGTTTATGGTTTCTAACCATAGATTTC
>JAOXJP010181859.1:0-12442 GCA_025762735.1 Platanus orientalis
TCCCACGCTCTCTTTCAGGGATCATTCTCGCACAGCCTTTAATGTTGCTCCCGGAAGAGCAAGGAGTTGATTCTGAGACTTTCAAGAGCTGGAACTAGAAGTCAACGTTTCATGTGATGACATTGAATAGCACATGTGTCTCCTCAAGGATAGCATCTTATCATTTTAATGATGCCATAAGGTGATGCATGGGTGTGTGATAAAGTATTAAAGTCCCGCTTCATCTTATTGGTTATTACATGAGTCATGAAAGAAAATCCCCCCCCCCACACATTCCATGAAATTTCATTATTATTGGTTGCCTTGAGTTGTGTATACATGCAAAATCCCGAATTCTTCACTTCACTCGGCTATCAACAAACTACCCGAATTCATCATACATTGTACATGTTATAGTTGTTGGGATTTTTTAGAACAAATTTGTGCAATTTACAGATAATCTCACGTGGCTGGATGTAACACCCCACCCAATGACGCACATATTATTGTACACATGTCACACTTAAAATGCTAACATATATCACATAAGTTCTGTACATACATAGGATCATTTAAATGCATATATGCTGATTTAATCATTAAAACAACTTTAAAAAGACACTAACAAAAATATAGAAATAATTTATGAGTGAAACTTATACCTTGGACAGACACGGAAGTCCAAAGTCGTACGCAACAAATGGAAAGTGAATAGGATTTTTCTAGAAGAAGTTATGATCATTTTTCCAAAATGTGTCGATGTTATTAGGTCTATAGATTTGGGATAACTTCTTGGGGCCACTAACATGAATCCTGAATGAATTAGAGGGTGATCCATACCTTATTAGAAAGGTCTTAAAGTCTAGTTTCCAAACCAATAAACAGAGATCGATTTAAAGTTGTGTAGATAAAGTTATGGGCATTTTAGTGCAAATGGGTAAAAACTGAAAAGAACATATCCATTTAGATTGTTCTAGGATTGATCTAGGCTCGATCCAAGATCGATTCGAGATCAAACTGGGACCTCTCGGGTCTCAATAAACTGCATGAATAATGTTGGATCGATCCAAATGCCCAGATTTACGATTTTTCGAGAAAAATGATTTTTTTCAATGTAGGGAGTGTGGGACCCACCCAACTCGACCCCAAACACTAAATACAATAAGGGAACCTTAATACCCTCATTTTATACTAAAAAGAGGTAGAGGAAGATGGAGAAAATGAAAAGTAAGGAAACGACTAGAGTTTGAAGGATTTTTGGGATTTTTTTAAGAACAAAGCTAGGAACAAAGTTGTGATTCAACCAAGAGGTAAAAAAAACATTAAATTGTTGTTTTGTTTTAAATTTCTAGATTCTTAGATCTCTACTACTCCATTTTAAAGAGATTAAATATAGTTTTTGAACTAGATTTGAATCATTTTCATTGATTTTGGTTTTGCATAAAGTTCTAAAACAAGGTTTTGAAAGAAATAAATTAATTTTATAAGAATATGATATAGAATTGAATGGTCTTCAAGTTTATATAATTTTAAAGAATTTATCACTCGTTGTGAATCCGTTTTGTATTGTCAATACATGTAGAACTATGTTCTTAAATTGAAAATCAAGAGTTTTAAAATAGGGTTTGTTCCTAGAGATTGTAAGAGCTATTATAAGAATGTTTGATCTTCTAAATAATTTCTATAAGTAATGATCTACTGATTTGCAAGAAGTTATATATCTAATATGTGATTTATTCTTAGTGACCCTAAATCCTATTTTATGAAGAAAGATGTTGATTTCTACACCTAACCATTAGTGAATCTCAAAAGTATTGTTCTGAACAGATTTGATTTGCTTTGAAAACATGTTTTATAGATTGTGCCTATTTGGGTCAAGCATGCTCTTATATATATATTATTTTGAATTAGTTAATGTAAGGAATTATTATATGTTTCTTTTATAAACTATATGAATTGATTGAAACTGCATGAAAATGATTTGTACTATTAGAAAGCCACCTTGCCCATCAAGAAAAATTATTGATGGAACCCTTTTCACCTAGGTATAATTGGTGCAAACTGTTATAGATCCTTACTGCTTGCCACATAGGAGGTAGTAATAACCCTTATCAGCTGGGTATAAATGCTGTGAACTAGACCCTTCTCAGTTGGGTTTAAATGCTCCGAATTGGACCCTTCTCAGTTGGGTTTAAATGCTACGAACTGGACCATTCTCACCGGGGTTTAAATGCTGCGAACTATTATATGTTATGGCTTGATAACATGTATATGTTATGTTCTGGTTATGATATGAAATATGATCTGATTTGTTTCGTTCTGTCAATGTAAAAGTATATGTTATCATTGATTTATATTCTGTACATAAAACTGTAATTTTTATTAAATGTTTAGAAATGTATAAGATGAATTTATGAACTGTTATGCATATTGAATTGTCAATAGAAAAACATCTGTTTAGCTTCTGAAATCGTATTAAGACTTGATCTATTGTTTTCATAGTTTACTGTTTTCTTGCTAAGTATATCAAACTTACCCCAATCTGACACCACAGATGATGAGGAGATCGTAAAGTTACAGTTCTAGATAGAGACGAAACATTTGTTTATTTCAGTTATTTAGATTAGAGACTTTATTTATTTCAGTAAAGTTACTTCAGTTTAAATTTTAAGGAATGTAAAAAGTTAGGGATTTTAGTATTTGATTTCAGTTGATGGATTTGATTATGTCAGACTATTTATTTAAATTGAATGAGAATGTGTTAGACATTGTTTATGGATTATTTACATGATTATGATTTATGAGTTAAGAGATTTTATATAGGCCAGGCTTATGGAAATGTGATTAATTATTTGATTATTGGAAATTAAATGATGTATTATTCCATTACGTATGAATGTAAAGAAAGCGAAAAATTTATACAAGTAAAGAATGAATGAATGATTGAAAAGTGAAGTGATGTGTTAATGTCACGTGCCAAAATTCATGGCCCCACTGGTATAGGTTTTGGGGCATGACAGAGAGCCAATGCAAGTTGCAAAAGAGAAAGATCATAAGGCCTAGGAAAGTAAAAATCCACTGCCCCCGGAGCTCATGGAGGACTTCGCCGAAATTAGCTTGGGGCAACACCCAATGAAGGAATGTGTTCAGATAAGAAACAAACTATTGAGCAACCTTCGAGTGCAAATGGTGGTGTTGCAAGCTAAGAATAAGGATGTCTTCACCTGGACCTAAGATAACTTGCCAGGGATTGACCTCGAAGTAATGGTGTATAAAATGAACATTAACCCGACTGCGAGGCTGGTGTGATAGAAAGGGAGGAATTTTTCCCCTGACCAAAACCTAGTTATTGAAAAAGAGGTGGAAAAACTACTACAAGCAGGGTTCTTCTGAGAAGTGCTCTGCCCAGAATGACTATCAAATGTAGTACTTATGAAAAAAACAAGCAGAAAATGGAGGATGTGCATGGACTTCATCGACCTTAACAAAGTATGTCCTAATGATAGTTTCCTGTTATCTTGGATCGACACCCTTGTAGACTCAAATTCCGAACATGAGTTGCTTAGCTTCATGGACATCTTTTTTGGATACAATCAGATCAGCATGCACAAGCCCAATCAGGAGAAGACCTCTTTCGTCACCGATTGAGGTCTATACTGTTACAGAGTAATGCCATTGGGTCTGAAGAATGCAAGAGCGACATATCAAAGACTAGTGAACTCGATGTTCAAGGAGCAGATTGAGAGAAATATGGAAGTCTATGTCGACGATATATTGGTAAAAATCCAGTAGGCCGAACAACACTTCCAGGATTTGAAGGAAGCCTTCAATGTCTTAAGGAAGTACCGTATGAAGCTGAATCCCACAAAATACATCTTTGGAGTAATGGCTGAGAAATTCTTGGGATTTATGGTACCTACTGAGGCATAAAAGCCAACCCTGACAAAGTTTGGGCAATCCTGGAAATAGAACCCCCATGAAGCACAAGGAGGTCCAAAGATTCATCGGGAGAGTAGCTACACTTAACCCTTTCATCTCAAAGGTCACAGACAGTTGCCTCCTCTTTTTTAGGTTACTCGGGAAGGCATTCGAATGGACCAACGAGTGCGATGCGGCGTTCCAAGACCTTAAGGAGCACTTGGATGACTTACCATGTTAATCCAGGACATACCCAAGGGAGCCTCTATTTTTATATGTTGCAGTCTCAGACTCAGCCGTTAACTCAGTGCTGTTAAAAAAAGAGAAAGGGGCCTAAAGGCCCATGTACTACACAAGTCGTGCTCTCAAGGGTGCTAAGCAAAATTACTCAATGATCGAGAAGCTCGGTTTCATGTTAGTGGTTAGTGCGTGAAAGTTGCAACCATACTTTTAAGCCCATTTAGTCACCGTCTTAACAAACTAGCCATTGCGAGCTACCTTGCAGCAACCTAACACCTCAGGGAGGCTTATCAAATGATTAGTCGAATTAGGTGAGTTTGACATTGAATACAAACTGAGGGGAGCAATAAAGAGGTAGGCTGTGACTGATGATGGAACCACTATGATTGAATATCTGGTGGAACCGAGTACATAAAGCCCTGCAGAAATGGGGGTGATGAATGTTGGGGAGGGGGGATCGTGGATGACCCCTTTCATTGACTATCTCGACCATGGAAAGCAACTTGAGGATCGCTCAGAAGCTAGAAGACTTAAGCTGCGGGCCATCTGGTATACCGTGATAAATGTAAGAGTTTATAAATCGAGCCTCACCTTACCTAAGGTGCCTGAACAATGAGGAGGTAGAATATGCAATGAGAAGTCCACAAGGGACTGTGCGATAATCACTCTGGAAGCAAGTCCCTGGTACAGCGACTCGTCTGAGTCAGATACTACTAGCTTATGATGTGAGTAGATGCAACCAAAATGGTGCAAATGTGTGACAAATGCCAAAGATTCGCCAATCGACTCAAGCAACCTCTAGAGGAAATGACAACAATATCGGGACCCTGCTGTTTGCATAATGAAGAATAGATATAGTTGGGCTACTCCCTCAAGGGCAAGGGCAAGTCAAGTTCGTCATCGTGGAGATATATTATTTCACCAAATGGGTAGAAGTTGAAGCTGTGCCAAAGATAACTGAAAAGAAGGCTAGGGACTTCGTATAGAAATCAGTGGTTTGCCGGTTTGGCTTCCCTAAGGTGCTTATCTTTGACAATGGGAAGTAGTTTGATAACCCAAAGTTCAAAGAATTCTACTATAATTTGAGGATGAAGAACCATTTCTCTTCCCCCAGGTATCCCCAAGCAAACGACTTGGTGGAGGTTACCAATAGGACACTACTAAGAATGTTGAAAACTCGGCTGGAAGCCCATAAGGGGGAGTGGCCAGAAGAGCTGTCAAGTGTGCTTTAGGCCTATAGAACGACCATCAGGATTGCTACTGGGGAAACCCCTTTCCTATTGGCATTCAAGTGCGAGGCTATAATGCAGGCGGAAATCGACTTGGTAAACCACAGGACCACCCAATTAGACCTTGAGGTGAATCAAACCAGCCTAAGACTCAATCTCGATATGCTTGAGGAGAGGGGACACAAAACGACTGCCCGAACAGCCATCTACCAGGAGCTCATGGCTAGGTACGACAACAAGAAGGTGAAAGAAAGAAAGTTCAAGGTAGGTGACCTAGTCCTTTAAGAAGTGACGTTGGCAACCAAGCGACCTGCAGATAGAAAACTCGGCCTAAACTGGGAAGGCCCTATAGAGTTACGAGCTTTTACCATCCAGGGGCATATTACTTGGAAGATATATAGGGGAGACAACTACATCATCCGTAGAATGCTGAGCATTTGAAGAAGTACTATGCTTAAAGGGTAAAACTTGTACCCACGTTCAATGAAGTATTTCTTTTTTTCTTATAGCCTTTTTGGTGCCCAAATGGCCAAGGGTTCGAGCATGGTCCTTAGACCCTTAAAAAGAAAACGATTGGCCTAAATGGCCGAGGGTCACAAGATGATCCTTAAAACCCTTAGAGGGTAAACGACTGGCCTGAATGGCTGAGGGTCCAAGGATGGTACTTAGACCTGTAAAAGAAAGCAATAGGCTCGAATGGCCAAGGGTTTGAACATGTTCCTTAGACCCTTAAAAAGAAAATGATTGGCCCGAATGGAGAAACCACTCATACCACAATTGTTGCTGATTAGAGAAAACCTACTAGACCCAAAGCAGCCACTCATCTATGAAAAAATACCTGACTTCTGCTATTACTATGGAATCATCGGGAATGAGATCAAAGAATGTGAAACATGGTTTACAAATAAAACCAATGGATTGCTAGTTGATGTCATCCAAGAGAGAAGAGGGTTTGGTAAGAAGATGAGAGAGAAACCGAGCCCAAGGAGTAGCCAAAAAGATAGATGGCCACAAGGTGGTTTCCTCCCTCACCAAATATACAACCAAGAATAACAATGGAAGGAAACAACACTAGCGATACACAGATTGATGGAAAAGCCAACAAAAGTGGCTGGAGTTGAGTCCAACTAGGTTGGAATCGGTATGGAAAACCGAGTTGGAGATTAGGTAACTCAGTTAGGATCGCATCTCCCAAACCCTAGCCATTACACAATACCTAGCCGAGAATCATGCTAGGAATTCTCAATCAGAGAATCAAAATTCATGAAAACGACAAGGTGACTAGGGTATGAGAAAGTGGTCTGATAGGTTTTCTCTAATCAGCAACAATTATGGTATGAGTGGTTTATCCATATTCATAAATTTTTGTTTGGATGTTTTTGAAGAAATTACTTACCTAAGTTCTTGAAACTAGTAAATCCTTGAATCATCCCCATTCTATGGGAGAAAATTTCCTACCCCAATAGTGGGATCAAGTAGAGAAGATTTGTGAACTAGCAAGTTTATGGGAGAAAATTCCTTTCCCCATTAGTGGGATCTACAAGAAAACAACAACAAAAACAGGGTGGATCCCAATCTAGAGAGAAATCAAATCAGTGAAAGGTAATCTTATTCAAATGTTCAGATCAATATCAAAATATTCAACCATCCCATAATGGTAAGTAAATCTAACTTCAAGAATATTTGTTTCAAATTTCTCTTTTAATATTAGGAAAACAAATATTTAAATCAATGTACATATATAAGCATACCAGGAAAACAGATCTACCATATTCGGTTTCCCCTTGAACTACAAGCCTTGGTGTTCTTCGATATGGGAGGAAAAACAAACGTACCTAGCAAAGAAAATATGAAGGAAAAAGATCTGCAACAGATGCAAACTAAGTCACCTGGCAACAATAATTAAAACAGATCATCAGAGGAGGAAGAAATGTTGATCCAAGAAATGTGTATACTTTGAACAAAGGATGAAAGAGTGGAGGTGTAGAAGAAAAATAGAGACCTCGACAACGTAAGGTGGGACCTGTGTGTGCTAGGAAAGGTATTATCTTCAAAATACATACATTTCTAATGGCTATACAATTTTCTTAAAGCTAAATGGAACTTTAAACATGGTTTTGAGATGAAGAAGACTAAGTTTGGACTTTATATATTCCAGTTCAACCACCACATGGATATCCAAAAAGTACTCGAGGGACAACCATGGGTGTTCAACAAATGCTCGATTCTTATATAGAGATGGAGGCATAGGATTAGTTTGTCGGAGATTACCTTTGACGAACTTGAATATTGGGTACAAGTTCATGAAGCCCCTTTCAATTACTATATGGAAGCTGTAGCCAAAGACTTATCAATCAAAATAAGGAAATTCAAAGGATTCGATAAGAGAGATCTCACAGACAAGTATATGCGGATAAAAGTAAGCCTGAAAGTGGACAAACCAGTCAACCACAATTGTTGCTGATTAGAGAAAGCCTACCAAACCTGAAGCTACCACTCATCTATGAAAAAATACCTGACTTTTGCTATTACTATGGAATCATCGGGCATGAGATCAAAGAATGTGAAACATGGTTCACAGATAAAACCAATGGATTGCCAAGTCGATGTCATCAAGGAGAGAGGGGGTTTGGTAAGAAGATGAGAGAGAAACAGAGCCTAAGGAGTAGCTAAAAAGATGGATGGCCACAAGGTGGTTTCCTCCCTCACCAAATATACAACCAAGAAAAACAATGGAAGGAAACAACACCGATGACACACAGATCGGCGGAGAAGCCAACAAAAGTGCCTAGATTGGTTGGGTATCGTGCAACGGCTAGGGTTTAGGAGATGCAATCCTGACCGAGTTGGAGATCAGGTAATTCGGTCAGGATTGCATCTCCCAAACCCTAGCCGTTACACGATACCCAACCAAGAATCACACCAGGAATTCTCAATCAGGGAATCAAAATTCACAGAAATGGCAAAGTGACTAGGGTTTGAGAAAGGAAAGTTGTTACGATAGCTGCTAGAGGAAATCCAGCTTGTGAGCGAGAGAAGTGGCAAGGAAAATGGAGAATTTTTTTGAAATCTTACCTTATTGAGTGAACCCAGCTAGAAACACATAGAGGTGTTGAAGTGGAGGAACTTATTGGAGAAGACAACTCACCCGATCAGCTATGATGGAAAGAAGATGGCCATCTTGAAATAGTTCCCTACAAGACAAACATGCAAACGGTAGTTAGGGATAAAGAAGTGGAAGAAATGGAAAGAGCAAATGAGGAAAGAACGAAGGCAGAGAAGAAGGGGAAATCGAAAATGGTAGATTTGCTGGTTCAACATAACAAAATAAGTGCTTTTATAGCAGAGGCAATAAAGGAATTAAAATAAGTGAGCCAGCCAAACCAAGAAAAATGGTTCAATTTGCAAGGGGAGTGGACCAACTAAGATTGGGCTAGAAAATTTCTAAGGACCGCGGAATCTGACATGGAATTGACTAGCAAAATAACTCCAACATCTGGGGAAAAGTTTGAAAATACTAGTCACATTCCATTCAAATTCCAAATGAGACCCAAAATAAATAGAGATACAAAAAATAAAATCATGGAAAAGAAATCAAAGGAAATGGATATAGACATGATGGAAAGCCTAGCAGACATGTCCAACAAGAAAAGAAAAAGCATTGTAAGTCCAGGTAATGGTAAGGAAAAGAACATAAGAGGAGAAAGCACAAAGGAGAAGAGATCTCCTAAGAATCTCATTGAAAAGGTATGCTCATTTCCCTACCCATGTTCTTTATTCTATGTATATGAGATGTGCATCTCAAACATGAAATTTTTATTTTATATCTTGAAAAAATCTAAATGGAAAAGATGGAAAAATGACCCTAGAATCAAAATCAGAAGGTTAGAAAAAAGAAGGAACTTAAACAAAAACATAAATTATATTGTCAAAGGATCAATAAAACCAATAGGAAAAACCTACAGGAACACAAAAAAGTAGATGAAACAAAGAATAATAAAAGGTTTTTGGTGGCTGTCCCAAAACAGCCCCAAGGAGCCCAATGAAGATTATGACATGGAACTGTCAAGGAATCGGGCAATCCTTGACAGTTCGAGAACTAAAATTCCAAATCGAGAATGCAAACCTGACTTTTATTTTCTTAATAGAGACAAAATGCAAAGGTGAAGAAGTTAAGAAAAAAATTAGGATTAATAATGATTGGAATTCCTACTTCATGGACTCAAACGAATTATCAAGAGGAATAGCCCTATTATGGAGAAAAAACCAAACATGTAATATTAAGGAAATATGTCATAGATATATAATTATAGAGACTAATCTAGGGACAAGGAATATAAAATGGACATGCATGCTAATCTATGGGGAACCCAAAAAAAAAAAAAAAGAAAGTACTTTATTAGACAACTAATTCAGAAAATAAAAGAAATAAGAGGACCACTAGTATACTTAGGGGACTGGAATTGTATATGGAATAGAGCAGACAAATTGGGAGGACAACAGATCCCATCATGGGAACTGAAAGAAATAGATAACATTTTAGACGAATGTAGGCTGGCCGATTTAAGATATGAAGGCCCGTCATTCACATGGATTAAGAAACTAGGGGAAAATAACTACGTGAAAGAGAGATTGGATAGGGGAGAGGCAAATATACAATGGAAATTAATTTTTCCCGAAGTTGTAGTGTAAAATAACATCCCTTATGGATCCAACCATGGCCCCATACTGTTAAACCTAGAACCAAAACGAAGATTTATGCCCAAACCATTTAGGTTTGAATGGATGTGGACTGAAGACCCTAGGTGCAGAGAACAAATAGACTATAATTGGAAGAGGACAAATAGTGAACAAAAATTACTAGAAGTAAGAAATAATATAATTAACTTAACCCAAAAATTTTTAAAAAAATGGAATAAAGTAACATTTGGTGATTTCAAGAAACAAATGATAGAAATTAAACAAGTACTAAATTCTCTATACCAAAAGAACATAACGGAAGAAGTAAGTAAAGAAATAGAAATTGTAAAAACAAAAACAAAAACAAAAACAATAGAAGATTTTAGAAAGAAATATTTTGGGCCCAAAAATCCAGAATCAATTAGCTAAAATGGGGGGACTAAAATTCAAAATTTTCCATATATCCACAATAACAAGAAGGCAACATAATAGAATCACAGCCATCCAAAAACAAAATGGAGAATGGGCTAGAAAATACAGTGAAATAGCTACAATAACAAACGAATACTATAATCAATTATATAACACAAATGGAGTTGATGAGAATTTAATGGAGGAACTTATTGAGGAACAGGATACCACCTTAACCGAAAATGTAAAAACATTTCTGGACCTACCAATTAATAGAGAAGAAATATATAAAAAAAAAAAAAGGCAGCATTTGAACTAGGGAAACTAAAAGCACCCAGCCCAGATGGATTCCAAGCCGGATTTTATCAAGAGTATTGGGATATTGTGGGAGAGGATGTAGCAGATGTCATTCTAGAATTCTTCAACCATAATAAAGATATAAAAGAGATAAATAAAACATTTATTACCCTAATCCCAAAAACTGAAAATCCTGAAAATATTAGCCAATATAGACCTATAAATTTATGTAATGTTTTATACAAAATAATATCAAAAACTATAGTTAATAGACTAAGAATAGTACCAAAGGAAATAATATCCCCAAATCAATGAGCATTTATTAAAAGAAGACAAATAACTGATAACATTATGATAGCACACGAAATCCTAAAACACATGAAAACAAATAAAAACTTAAACCAATATATGGGTACGAAAATAGACATGAGTAAGGCCTATGATAGGGTTGAATGGAAATATCTAAGAAAAATACTAGAGAAAAAAGGTTTTAGCAAAAAATGGATTACCTGGATAATTATGTGCGTAGAATCAGTGTCCTATCAAATACTAATATACGGATCACCGAACAACAGAATCACCCCAACTAGAGGAATAAGACAGGGTGACCCAATATCCCCATTGTCATTCTTAATATGCATGGAATGTCTATCATCTAGGATAAGAAAACTTGAAGCAGAAAATAAAATAAAAGGTATAAAAATTAGAAGAACAAACCCTATAATAACACACCTACTTTTCATTGATGACTGCTACATTTTCAATAAAATAAGGGGAAATGATGAAGAAAATATTAAACAATTCCTAAATGACTTTAGTAGGGCCTCAGGACAAACAATAAATTACAATAAGTCAAAAGTGATATTTAGTAAAAATACACCAAACCAAATTAGAAATAAGATCACAAACACCCTTAATATCAAACAAGTTGATACACCAGGCAAATACCTAGGATTACCATCAAATATAGGGAAAAATAAGATTAATCTTTTCTCCTACATTGAAAACAAGGCCACAAGAAAAATCCAAGGATGGAAGGAAAAATTACTCTCGCAAGCAAATATGGAAGTTCTACTAAAGCAGTAGTGACATCTTTACCAACTTATGCGATTAAATGCTTCTTGCTTCCAAAAAAAATATGTGAATCCATAGATAAAAAAGCAAAGGTAATTCTGGTGGGATCAAAAAAATAATGAGAAGAAAATAAACTGGGTCAAATGAAACACACTTCGGAAAAATAAAGGTACAGGGGGAATGGGATTTAGAGACTTACATGCATTCAATAAAGCACTACTACCAAAACAAGCATGGAGAATACTAACAAACCCAGATACATTTGAGACGAAAACCTTAAAATCCATTTACTTCCCTAACAAAAACTTCTTAGAAGCAAAACATAAAAATAATAGCTCTTGGATATAGAAAAGCTTATTGACAGGGCAAGAGGTATTAAAAAATGAATTTGTTGGGAATTAGGTGATGGAGCAAAATTTGATTTTTAGAACAACCCATGGATCCCAACATTAACAAACTTTAAAATTACAAGCCAAAAACCAGAAAAATGCAATGTGAAAGTAGTAAAAGATGTCATTAACCCAATTACAAAAGAATGGAATGAACAACTACTACAAAACATAATATCAATAAATGAAATAAAAAAAATTATATATTAGTGAAAACCAACATGA
>JAOXJP010181870.1:0-12442 GCA_025762735.1 Platanus orientalis
ATGTAGTTAGATTAGAATATGCTTCTTAAGTTTCCACGATTTTTACAATATTTTTTTTCGATATTTTCAACATTTCCAATATGTCTTATTTTGGCCTGACCAATATTTCCACCGATACCGACATTTTGAATCTTGTGGAGGATGTTAAGGCCCCGGGCCCAAATGGCTTCCCCCCTTTGTTCCTAAAGGTGCGTTGGGATGTGGTGGGAAAGGATGTGTTGGTGGTTTTTCAAGCGTTCCATAACCAGGATCAGTAGTGTAAATCTTTGAGTGCAACCTTTATTACGTTGATCCCGAAGAAAAAATGAGTTGTTTGTTTGAAAGATTTTCGCCCCATTAGTCTAATGGGTTGTCTCTTTAAGCTCTTGGCCAAGACTTTGGCTATTCGGTTGAAGTCATCCTTGAGGAGTGTAATCTCAGATTCTCAAAATGTGTTCCTTCTTGGAAGGAAAATTACGGATTGTTCCCTTATGGCAAAGGAAATTGTTGATGCGATGAGAAGGGCGAATTGGGATGGTCTTATCTGCAAAATTGACATGGAGAAAGCTTACAACCATGTTAATTGGGGTTTTCTAGATTTGGTTCTTGGGAAGATGGGTTTTGGGTCCAAGTGGAGGAACTGGATCAAAATCTATATTTTCTCGCCGTCTTTCTCAGTGCTGGTGAATGGGATCCCTAAGGGCTTCTTTAAAGGAAGTCGGGGGCTCAGGCAAGGTGATCCCCTTTCTCCCTAGTTCATTATAGTGGTTGAGCTCTTGGGGCGGATGGCTGCGAAGACAAGTTCAGTGGGCCTTTTGGAGGGTTTCTCTGTTTCCAAGGAAGGACCTGTTGTTCCTTTTGTTCAATTTGCTAACGATTCTCTATTTCTCTTGAAAGCCAAGGTAGAAGGAATGCGCAATTTGAGGAGTATTCTCCTGATTATGGAAGTGGTTTCTGGTCTGAAGGTTAATTGGGCCAAGTCCTCGTTTAGTCTAGTGGGAGTTTGTTCTACAATAGGGGAGATCGCTTTGGTGTTGGGGTGTGGTATAGCTCCTCTTCCAATCTCGTATCTTGGTTTGCCCCTTGGGGCAAAAGCTTCTTCTAAGGAGATTTGGAACCCGGTGGTGGAGAAGGTAGGAAGACGATTGGCAAGTTGGAAGGTCAATACCTCTCTAAAGGGGGTAAGTTGATCTTGTTGAAAAGTGTCTTGTCGAGCATTCCAACGTACTATTTCTCAGTTTTCCAGGATCCTTGTTTGGTCATTAACTAGCTTGAGCGAATGTGGAGAGATATTTTATGGGGATCCTCTCCGGAATCAAGGAAAATTCATTAGGTTGGTTGGAAAGAGGTTTGCAATCCATTGGAGCAAGGGAGCTTGGGTATCCGATCATTGAAAACTTTCAATAGAGCTCTTCTTAATAAGTGCTTGTGGAGATTTGGAATGCATCGAGAATCAACTTGGAGAAGGGTGGTGGTTGGTAAATACAGGGAGAGGTTTGGGTGGATCTCTCGGAGACCGAGGGGTGCGGTGGGGTGTGGTGTGTGGACATGGATTTGTAAAGGCGTAGGATCGCTCTTCAAATATGCCAAGTTTTGGGTCAACAATGGCGAGAGGGTGAGGTTTTGGCATGACCCTTGGTGTGGGGCAGTTCCACTTTACCTCATTTTCCCCTCTTGTTATAGCGTGGAGAAGGATCAAGGGGTTTTGAGTAATCATATGATAACGACAAGGGTGTATTGCTCTTGGAATATTCAACCATGGAGGAACTTGACAGATTGGGAGATCGACGAAATGGGTAGGCTGATTGAGGTTTTGGAGAGGTTTGTTCTTGGGGATGCATATCGACAAGATGAGTTGATTTGGAATCTGGACGAGGAGAATGGTTCTCTGTGAGTTCTACGTATGGCACCCTTTGTCCTCCGGCTACGAGCATGAATCCAAGAAATGTGTGTGGAATAAAAAGGTGCCTTTGAAAACCTTTTTCTTCATGTGAGACTTGTGGTGGGATAGAGTGCCGACTATAGACAAGCTGAGGGCCAAGAGATTGATAATCCCAAATAGGTGTTGCTTATGTGGGGCGGCGGCGGAATCCTCAGATCATCTCTTTCTCCATTGCCCTTGGGTTGAGCCACTTTGGGTTTTGTTTCTTAGTAGATTTGGAGTTTTGTGGTCTCAGTCGGATTCTATTAGATGCCTTTTGGAGTGTTGGCTTGATTAGTGCATTAGAGGTGGGTTTGCTAGGGGGAGAATTTTGTGGCAGCTTATCCCAGCGGCTCTGTGTTGGAGTATTTGGGTGGAGAGGAACAGTGGACGTTCAATGATAAAGTCAGCACGCATCGTATCATCCTTGATGCTATCCTTTCCAAAACCTATAACTGGTTGTTTGATGTCTGGTCTTTGGACCAGCCTTCTTTTAGATCTTGGATCTTTGAGTGGGACTCTTTTATTTTGTAGGGTGTGTTTATATTGGTTTTTTCGTGTTTGGTGGCTTGCATGCCTTATGCGGCCTTGTTTCGGGTTCTTCTGTTGTAGATCCTTTTTCTTTTAATATATCTTATCTTTTAAAAACAAAAACAAAAAAACTACCGGAGAATTAAGGATTTAAATAGACTTAGTTGAGAATCAATACATAATAAACTTGACAAAGAATACCTGATTTTTCCACAATTGAATTGATATCAAGCCTAAGCATGAAATACTTTAATCCATAAGTTATTGCAACCCAGAATTTCAATACATAACCAAGATGTAGGAGAAAAGGAAATACAAAGAAGACTAATAAGAAGAAGAATAGGAAGGATTGAGATTGAAGAAGGTAGAAGAAGATAAGATGAAGTAGAAAATGAAAGAATGGGATAGAAGAGGAGGATGGATGAGGGAGCCCACGGCTACAACTAAAGCAAGAGAAAGAGAAGAGGTAAAAAAGGGGGGGAGCCTTAGTAGGTGTCACCTTTGGAAGGGGAGAGAGAAAGGCTCACGGCCACCTTGGAAACCACCCAAATTTTAAACAAAATTAAATATTCCTCACCAATTTATTTCATGGGGATGGATGCCTTTAAATAGGCTTACAACCTATAGTAATTAGAAACTTGTTAAAACACCTAAACTTGGAGCCTAAGTATTGCTAAATCCTAAAACTTTCTAAAAACCATACTTTCCTATATTTGAAACTATCAAAACAGTGAGGGAAACATGGATGTCGACCAGCCTTCTAGTGGGCTCCATTGTGTTGACTTTGGTGGTCCACTAGAGGACAAAAACTCTCACTGTCAACCAGCAGTAAATTACCCCACTTGGCCTTGGTTTTTCAGCCTTATTACACACATACACTCAACTAAAATCCTAAACACTAATGGCACTACTGGCCTTAGTACATGTGCATAACCACCTTTAAAAAAATTGAATTAACCCCACATAACATGTACATATAAATCTGGCCCTCTTATTTGGGGTACATACATAAGCCTAGCATTGTTGTCCGCATCAATTTGGGCATCAGGAACTTCAGTAGGGTTGCTGCCCATACTGGTATCAGCATTCCCAAAAGTAATGGAAGTCTCGCTTACTTCAGACATAATGATATACAATGGCCTGCAACTAAAAAAACACAAACAAACAAACAAACGACAAGCACTACCCACAAAATCAGTAGTATACCAGGCTACACAGCTTTCTTTTCACACCACACACATCACAAGGTTCTACAGCCTCTCATCTATATAGATCCACCAGTTCACAAGCCTACACATGAGTTCTTATGTGCAGAACGACTCTGGAAGATATTAGAAAGCCCCGGAAATACCAACCGAAGCTACCAACATTCTCAAACACCCAGAAACCACTTCATATGCATGCGCCAACATAATAAGAGAGCAATCCGTGAATTTTTAAGCAAAAAAATTTGACAAAAACACCCAAAAATAAGCCAGGCGGTAACACTAGGGTAGTAAAATTGTCGCCAGCCCTTCCATACTCATCCAAATCACACAAAACAAAAAACCAGAGATTCTACACTTAAAACCGATCAATCCACTAGCAAGAAATCTCCACAAAAAAAACCCAACATGATTGAATTGATCAGTTCTTTCAAATCTGGGATTTTTTTTTTTTTTTCAAAAACCTTGGAAAAACATGCTTCCAATCATCAAAAAAATTGGAAAAATACTCACAATTACTGATAAAACATTCTCCACAAAACCCTAAAACTTTCGGGTTTTGACGTCATCGTACGGCAAGCTGACGTTAGGAGTGTCAACGAGTCGAGCTGAGCCGAGCTTTGCCCAACTCAACTCGGGCTCATCACATGAAATCCAAGCTCAAGCTCGTTAAGGTAGGCTCAGGCTCAACTCACCAAGAAAAAAAAAAAAAAAGGCCCAATAGCCTAGTGGCTCATTAGCCCAATTTGTTTTGTTTGAACGTTACTATTGTCAAAATATATAATATATAAAATCATTACACACACACACACATATATATACTTTTAGCAAGATGAGCTTAGTGAAGCTCGGCTCAGGCTCACTTAAGAAACGAGCTTAAATGAAGCCCAAGCTCAGCTCACCAAGATTAAAACAAGGCTCAGACTCGGCTCAGGATGAGCAGAGCTAGCTTGGCTCGTTAACAGCCCTAGCTGACACCAGCCCTATTTCTGGCTACTTTCCTTTGTGCTTCAAGCGTAAATCAGTCCCAGCGTTTTTTTGTCCTACTCTAAAACCAGCTTGATGATGTTAAAGGTCCACGCTAAGGACACTTGACGGTATTAAAGGTCCTCTAATGGAGATTAGAGAGAAGAAGAAGAGAGTTGAAAAGAAGAGAAAGAAAAGAACAAGAAAGGGGAATGAGCTTACTCTCTAATCTACTAAAAAATATATTATTTATTTATTGGACTGATAGTATACCATATACAATAACATAATTGTCCCTTAGACAATAATACCGTCATACACTAATACAGGGAGAAGTTCCATATGATCCCCTGAAAAATCACAATGGAGTATTATATGATCACCCAAATCACCATTCTTCATGCAAAGAACATAAATATGAGGCGAAAGCATCATATGCCTTCATTGAGGCAAATCCATAGTGTTCAACCAACAAAGAGATGCAATCCAGATAAATGCTCAAACACAAAAGGGGGAAGAGCACTCCAAATCTATTTAAGCGGAAACGGAGAAACCACATTAGAGACCAAACAAAAACACTCAAAAAAGGATTTGGAAGAGAAAACCCCTGAAGACTCAAGATTCCAAGAATACCAATCTGGATTCTCATAGGATAATCGAACATCTCTAAGGAGATCCAATAAAATGGCCATAGAGTCAATTTCCCACTCAAACAAATCCCTAGAAAACAAAAAATTCCAAGAAGGGCCATTAGAGAAAAAGGAAAGACTCAAAAAAAATATAAGATTCCTCTCGAGAGGATATACGAAAGAGTCTAGGAAATAAGAATGACAGAGAATTCTCACACAACCAAGTATCCTACCAAAACCTAATTCTGTAAACATTACCAACAACTAGATGAAGATGGGATGGGAAGTGAACAAGGGAAGAATTCCAATGATTTGTTTCCATATCAAGGAAGAACAGGAACTAACCACAAGGTTGCAACCTCAACCATTTGAATATGATTCATACTTATTGAGAATAAAAGATTGCCACAAACTTCCATGATCCTGAATAGCCATTTATCAAGCAATACCCTATTCTTCAACACAACGTTGCCAATACCAAGGCCCCCACAACTCAACGGCTTGCAAACTGCTTCCCAACAAATCAAATGATCTTTTTTCTGCCCTCCTCCTTCCCATAAAAAGGATCTCTGAAGAACTTCAATTTTCATTGCAACTTTCACTAGCAGTTTGAAGGACAACATAGAGTATACAGAAATATTTGCCAAAGCTGCTTTTATAAGGGTAATTCTACCACCCAAGTAAAAAAATGCCTCTCTGATGATACAAAATCAAGTCAAACTGGTATGTTTTGACAGGAATACAACTTTACACAACTAAAAAATAATAAAGAAAAAACAGACTAGACCCCAAGTGATCCCCGAATGATCATCTGATTTCTTCCTTATAGAAAAAAGCAATAAAGCTGCTCCTTAAGCTTGTAGTTGCTCCTACAACAACATATCTACAATACACATCAACAATCACAGAAGTTGAGCAGAAATCAAACGGTCTATTTTAAAGTAAATAATAATGTGAAACCACCTCTTGTTTAGCAAAATAACAAAGTCTGACCTAGTCAGAGTTAATTCAATAAAAATTCATTTGTACTGTGTGTGATTAGAAAATAAATAAATAAATAAGTTGAGGAATACCAAATCAGTCTTCAGCATTATTAAAAAACCTTTTGCACAACTAACAAAAACCTAGGAAAAGTTCAGATTCACAGAGGTTTCAAATGTCAAAACAATTAGCAAGACTTAGCTCCTAATCCTTGCTTCAAAGTGAAAAACAAAATTAAGAACGGCGAGAAAAGCGGCCCCTAGGATGACATAGTCCTTCAGAACCATTTCAAACAACAAAGAACTTCTATCAAACTAGTTTATCCATAAAATTTCAAATTCAAATCAAACTGATTACAACCAACCAAGAGACACATCAAGGTTATATGTTAGTTGAAGTGAAAACTTTTCCAACATCAATTTCAGCATCTCTAAGCAGTTTTGGGCTACACTCTGCACAAGGATCAAACTTTTAAGCAAGTCCTATCATAAGGGCTTTTGGAAAAAGGTCAAAATGAGTTGTATTCCAACAAAAAAGGTAGGTCTAGTTAATAAATAAACATAACCTATCAGAGAACTGACATAATTTTTTTTTTTTTTTTTAAAGGAAAAGGAAAAGGTTCCGGCACATGGAGCTCACTGACCCCATGGCATGTTATCCAACTACATTAGATCATGAGTGAGTGGTGATTGAAGTAGAAAAATAATTTTATCTTTCAAAGAAGACAGAGAAAACAAGTACCAAAACACACACACTTCTCTGAATATAGGACACAGGAAACCAACCACCTAGTGTTATAGCGAAAATTACCCCCACAGCAATAAAAAAACACACATATATACATAGTATGTTTTAGATAATATGGACTTCAAAAGCAAACAATGTTGGAGGTCTTGGACATTTGTGATTCTGAATTGAACCACATTTATCCCCAAAAAAAAATGATCCAGAGACTTTTTTTTTGGATAATAAAGAGATAATTGAACAATGCAAATCCTATTAGAAAGCTATAATGACATGTACATAGTAAAAATGATGAAGCCATGCCATGTCATATCTCTGTACAGTATGCCTCTGCATTTCAATAATCCGGGCTTTAGCATCAAGGAATTAAGTAACAAAACTACTGTAAGTACTCCATTCACCAAGTCATGTTAAAACTTTTGGAGTTATAGATGTGCTAAAACTAAAAAGCATAGTCTAGAGGAAATTTCACCTGTGTATGTGCAGAACCATCAGCAACCCTGCTACCATTTGCTTTAGGAGGTTCACCCACCCGAAGAGGTGGAACATCCTCTCCCAAGATCTCTCTAACAGGGCGTACCATTGGGGGACTGGACATATCCAGGTCCTTTTGACTGTTTGGTGACCTTCCCTCCAGCCTTGATTCTCCATCAGAAAACTTGCGATCTTCATATCTCCGGCCATTTCCAAATCTATCATCAACCACCTCAAAACGGGCAGGACTTCTCCTTTGATCACCATACCTTTGGCTTTCTTGATCATATCCAGGACTTCTTCTTTCATCATAATTATATCTTGAATTTCTGTCATCATTTCTATTACCAGTACCATATCTTTCACCATAGCGACGTTCGTATGTATCCTCGTAAGGTGGGCTTCGAGATCCACCATGATATGTATCTACCCTCTTGTCTTCATAAGAATCCTCCCTGTCACCCTGTGAAATATATAGAACCAACTCCTTTATTAATGAAGGCCGCTTTGACCAAGAAAAGGTCTGCCAGAACTTTCAAACAATTTCCATCATTTAAATATACAGGGAGAACCAAACATGTGAAATTTGTGGGTGATAAAAACCTAAGGAGGGCATCTCTAATTCTAGATTATGTATACAGGATACCAATGCAAAGAATGAAGAGGGGCAGGGGGTAAAAGAAAGAGTGGAGGGGAAGGTGTATGCTTAACTCAGCTTACCATCTTTACCCTTGGAGGCTTGTCAGTACTCCTTTCCCCAGTATATCTTTTATCCACATAAACATGCCTAATGAAGTCCCTGAGTCTCTCAACATTACTGGAAGCAAACATTTGAATCAGAACTGCAATCATTACTGAGATTCTTACAAAATTTTAGATAGACAAAAAAATAACCTGCTATCAGGTACAGAATGACGCTGCGGATCCCATTCTTTGAAGTAAATTTCTTTTGCACGCTGTGAAAATCAGACATGTTAGTTAAAGAATATGGAAATTTTGAGAAGGTTAATTACAAGGTTAAAATGACCATGGGCCAATTTAACTGTCAAAAGGATTGTATGTGTACCTCATTTCCTCCTCCTTGAAGAGAACTAACTTCCTGTGAAGTAAATTTAGCCATCGATACTGATTTCACACGGTGTGTGAACTCCCGACTGGAATTGTTAACAAAAAATACAATTACACTAAGCATAAGAGTTACAAGGAAATATAAATTAATAATTGAACTTGCCTCTATTTATCAAGACTATCTCAGGTAAGGCAGGAATCTTGTTAACGATTTCAGCTAGATCCTCATTATGCATCAGATGCATAATAAGTCTATTAAAGGTATGCAAAAGAAAAATAAAAACACAAAAGCAGGGGGAATAAATACAAGAGATTAGTAACACTTACTGTATCCCACTACAAGTTGTGCAAATAAATGTCCAGAAATTTATGCACACATATTGAGGTCCCTGCTTGGCCAAAAGACTTATGTTAGTCTGAGTAATGTATCAAAAAATGGAGCAGTAGCTAAAGAAAACCACAACCATAACCATGAACCTAAAATTGTCACAGAACTGATTTTCATACTCAACTCTGACATTTCAAAACTATGACATAATGGAACACACAAGCAACACAGGGAAAAAAAATTCCAGCAATCCTGCAGAACCTCATCCAAAATATCTGAGCCTAGCCATATGTTTATCTCAGGATGCATCATATACTACCAAAAGGGTTCTTTCCAGATAAATGCTGAAACAAAGTGATATATATTTCGCATTCAACCATGAAAGAGCTTATTCAGCTTCATAGATATGTTGATCCAACCATTAAAGGTAGAATCATAGAATAACTCAGTCCTCCTTTTATCCTGGTAAAGTCTGTCGGTGTCATACTGTAGATCTGGGTTCAAAACCCATCTTCACCTAAATTAACCACTAACATTTATCTATCAAAAAAAAAAAAAATTCAGAATACTAATAACATAATCATCTCTATCTATTTCGTTTTAGATGGCAAGCTTGAACTTTGTTTTTTCCTAATTCCTTTGATCATGCTAAAGAAACTCTTTGTTTGAGTTTCTAGCCTCATAAAATTCTTTTTTGTTTCTCTTTCAAAAATAAAATTTGCACCATTTTCATCAAAAAATAAAAAGGCAGTCCCAGTGCACAAAGCTCCCGCCACTGCAGGGTCTGGGGAGGGTTCGATGTACGCAGCCTTACCCCTGCAAGCAGAGAGGCCATTTCCATGACTCAAACTTGTGACACCCAGGTCGCAATGGAGCAACCTTACCGAAACATCTACATGTCAAGTCATAAGAGAACTCAATCCCCCAACTGGCGCTGTACCAGCATTAAAAAGGTTTTCTTGATAATCAACTCTTCTATATTCTAACAAAATCCAACCTTGTTCCCATCCCGACTCTCCTCACACTCTTCTGGTCAATGATTCATTACACTAAAACTGAATTTATCTACAACTAGGACCAAATTTTATAATACTTTGCTTATATGGTTCAGAACAATTATAAATGAAGATGTCAGCTTGCTAAGTTGGTAAAGTCTGTGGGTGTCATACCACAAACTCGTCTTCACTTACTAACAAATTAACCACTAGTGTCTACCTATCAGAAAAAATAAGAACAATTATAGATCTACTTCCATTCATGATGCAGCAACAAAATGCAACCAACAGAACCATAACGGCAGCACTCAAAACTAACATTAAGTGTATAAAAGCACGCTCAATTAACCAAAACCGAATACTAAAAGAAGATTAGAAAAAATGCATACCAGACTGTTACAGTTGATACATCTCCGATTCGCAGGAAGTTTCAGAAGACCACGAATGATCTTCTCGTTTTTCTCGTCTTCCTTCATCCGATTCGCCATTTCTCAGAAACGCTAATTTCTTCGTGCAATAACAATCGAATAGCCAAAAAGGAAAGTAAAATTTGGGGAAAAAAACTACAATCAATACGAAATTTAAATAAATAAATAAAAAAAAACAATATCATCGATCAGAACTTTAACAACGATTCCACTCAATAAATTAGAAATTCAACATCAGTTTCATGATCTAATAATGGATCGCAAGTTATAGCCAGTTGACATTAGCTAGTACAGCTCGAATTGATTTAAAACCTATTAAACCCCAAAAAAGGAAGTACTAACGAGGAAGAGAACTGACCAGATTCGTGTGTGGACAAAATCTGAAGCTAGCTGATCTTCAATTCGAGATGACGAAAACAGATGAGAGCGATTTGATTCATGAATTTGCATGAAATTCCAGCTTTTAGGGCTTGGAAACGATTGTCCGTACACCTATATCTCTGCTTTTTATAATAGTAAGACAGAGTGCTGTTCTTTTTCTCCACACTGTGGTCAAAGAAAGGAAACTAGCCGATTTTGGCGAACGATTTTGCCGGACCGGAGGCGGAATTATTGAAGATCATTTTCACTAATTGCCTCTTGACTATTTGCAGGGTAATTATGCGGTCAGGTCCTGTAAGAGTACTAGTTAGTTAACTGCCCTTTCTTTTCTACAGAATTACACAATCTGACCTGTAATTCGGACAGAGTTTACTGTTAAAAATTAAAAAGAAATTTCTATTATTTTATTATCCAAAATAATGTTCTGTCCAGGATGCACCGTTCACCCGCAAGAGGGTGGGGTCCATGCACACACACCCCTGTAAGGACACTGTATCCTCTAGTCTGCTCCCACAGTGCTCCATTAAGGTAGAATAGCACGTGTCCTCTACTTCTAACTATTTGTTTTATTGTTATTGTTTTTTATTTTACTCTCCATAATGGGGAGTACATGTACTGCTCCCACTTTAGTAGAGCATGATGGGAGTGGACCAGAGGATTCGGTTCCCCCGTGAGGGGGTAAAAGTACATCCTGGACTCAACATTATTCCTCTCTTATTATTATCAATTGGAACAAGTTTAACATTTGTATTGGCATACATTATTTATTATCATTCTCTTACTCTCTTTTTTTCTCTTTTATTCTTTGACACTAATGGTGAAAAAGGGAGTAAATTGCTTGGGATTTAATATTCAGGATGGTGTCCAGGGTAGGGTTTCAGGTGATTTCTTCGGGAATAAAATGAGTGGGAATTTGAAATTTCTTGACCATTTTATCCCATGTGGATGCTAAATCCTAGACAAAGCATATATTTCAGGGAAAAAGATGTTCTAGAACTGTTTCGTGACATGTTTATGGGCATCATTCATTTGCACACAAAAAAAAAAAAGAGGGGGAAGGAGGATGTTTTGTCCAGGAATTCAGGAAACATCATATGGAATAAAATGGGTGGGTGACACATTTTTTTGAATATGGAGTATGCATTTTATTCCATATAACAGTCCCTAGTGTCCTGAACACCATCCTAAACACCAAATCCTGGATAGAACATCCTTTCCCGAAAGATAATAAAAATAAATAAACAAAAAAGAAATAATTATTTTTTTAATCCCATTCAAGGCTTGCTGACTATTACATTATAACACAGTACCCATGTCACAACAAAGAAAGCCCATGTAATCACTTTGGTATGTTGTTGTGAATTTCACTCCAAGATCTCTTTCCTAAACAAGTTATGCATAACCATCTATCTTCCAAAGGTGTTTACATGTTCTTGAAAAGGTGTTGACATAGTTTGGCACAACTTGATCATATAATTTCAATGATTGAGAGGGAATTTATGAAAAAAGGGTTACACTCATTCCCTCACCCCCAAATTCAAGTGCCTATGTTGTAAGTGTTAAAAGTATTGATAGTACATACACAACATGCCTTTTTAACACATATAGTGAATGTCAACGGTTAAAACATATACTAAGTTGAAAATTTGCAATGTATGTGATTGCCTACTTACCAGTTTTGTATAGATCTTGTAGATGTATCTGTACTATTGCCAAGCGAGACTAATGGCCAATAAAAAATGGGGTAGGAATAATAGTAGATAAAGATCTAAAGAAGAAAGTTGTAGATGTAAAGAGAATAGGTGATAGAAT
>JAOXJP010181881.1:0-12442 GCA_025762735.1 Platanus orientalis
GCTATAATATGTTAAATTCAAAGCATATGTTAGATGAAGTTAATGATATTTAGATTATGTTTGTAAGTGTAGAAACTCATTTAAAAATTTCCAAATTTCCATAGTATTTTCATATTTTTCAACGGCGACAACGTATGTCATGAGGTTATCAGTTTCCACAACCATCATAAATGGTTGTTTTGTATATGTAAAGGTTCTTAAAAGTGTATTATTGCTTATTCTATCATATCCTGAAGTTTCATAAAAAAATTTCAATGTTTCCCTAAAATTTTCATCGTTTCCGTATTTTTTACATGGTTTCCGATACATATCCACCGAAACCTCTATATGTTTATGTTTCCAGGCTGAGTGAAACTTATACTGAAACCAAAACTTTGAACCTTGTTTTAAACCATGCCCCCCCTTATAAATGTGTACAAGTACTAATTATTAAGAGAATTGAAGTTAATAAAATCTCAATCCCTTTGAAAGTGATTGTCTATCCCAGACATTGGAGGTGCTTATTTATTTTTTTGTAAGAGAATTTCATTGTAAAGGGATAAGCCATCCTTGAGCCCAATATAAATGGAAACAAAAAATGGATAACCTTACAAGCTAATCAAATACTATTGATGCCTCTTACATAATTAACCAACCATTTTTTACATCAACAAATCTGAAATGTGAATTTTTTTCTACTATTAGTGACCCAAAAGCAACATCTACCTTTGGCCCTTGTAAACACCTTATATATGTATATATCATAATTACCAGAGCGAGAAGCGAAAGCGGGAAGCGATGTGAAAGCGAAAAGCGGGAAGCGAGGCTTACTAAATCATTGGGAATCGAGAATCGATAATCAATTAAGAAGCGATTGTGGAAGCAAACAAGAAGCGATTGGGGAAGCGATCAAGAAGTGCTTAGGAAGTGATTGTGGAAGCAAATATGAAGTGTATATATATATATATATATATATATATATATATATATATTTCATACTAGGATATGAAATAAAAATAATATGCTAATAGATAATACTAATAGAAGTAAGTAACTAAATCTACAATCAATAGGTACAGTTACAATGAGTGAGATAACAATGAGTTACAATGAAGAAATACAACTACAGTATAATAAAGTGAATAATGTCGACATGGTAATAAACAAATCAAAATTATAGCTATTATAATATGCAACTAACAAAGAATCATGACATAGATATGCAACTAATTATGACAAAAAGTACCTAAGAATCATTATTATTTTATTGTGTGCTTGAGCCATATATGCATTGGAACTGTAGCAATATCACATAGGCCTTAGTGTAATACTATTTTTTACAATATATTGCTTGCATACCTATTTGGGACACTTCCCACGTTTCTTAAAATACATTTTCACACTTCCCAAAACGCTTCCACGTGTTGAATCAAATTAGCTTCCCCAACAAGCTTCCCAAGAAGCGAGCTTCGCACCCTAGGTCAAGTTTCCTTGCAACTATGCTCTAAACAACCCACATAATACACATGTTTTAAATCTAGCCCTCTTAAGTGATGGTACATACATAAACCTTTTAATATTGTCCACATCACCCAGCATTACAGCAATACAAAAAAACTAACTACTACTTAATCCTTTAGTCAAATATCAACAAGCTGTTTATTGGCTTGACAAAAAGAGTACAAATACTTCCCGATCAAAGATGATCCTTGATAAAATACCAATATACTTCAATATGTTTATTTGGATCGTGCTACGATGGTTTATGAGCACTTTTTTTGTTACAATATAGGTTCATCGGACCTTGTATTGGGAATCTAAGTTCACCCAAAAGGATCCCTAACCATAGGATCGCAAATACCCCATGAGCCATGGGTTGAAACTTCGCTTTTACACTTGATCTTGCCACTACAAACTGTTTCTTTCTCTTCCATGTTGCCAAGTTATCACCAACAAAAATGCAATAGCCTAAAGTTGATCTTCCATCTAAGATAAAACCAACCTAATTGGCATGAATATAACCTTTCACCCAAAGGTGCCCTCATCTACCACACAGTCCTTCCTACTGACCCAGGAATCATCCACAACTTGTTAAAAAGTCACCAATTACCCCCAAAGATATGCTCCATCATACAAACAAAATCAAACAGGAACAATAAGGAAAATGTGCTATTGCTTGGGGCGGTAACTCTCTAGCAGAAAATGTCACTAAATCATGAATAATGAACCAAACACATCAAACTGAACCGTGTAATTATATGAGAGTAGGATTGAATGCCCTTGTTTACATCAAAAAATGGTACTACGAACAGATCAAAGGGATTTTTTTTTTTTTTTTATGAGGAAAAATTTTATTGAAGAAAAGGAAAAGAATTCCCAAAAGAATAGAAACAGAAGCAAGAAAAAAAAAGGCCAAAAAGAAAGACAACAAACACCCCCCAGGGCCACCCAAAACTACAGAGGGTTACAACCAATCACACCATTCCAATCCCTAGAAAGGTCCCTGGCCCTAAGATCACCACAATCTTTACAAAAAGGAGTCCAAAAGGAAATCGATTCTTTGTCTCTTTTGTACACCTGAAACGCGGGCTCAACATAACTGTCGAAAACCCTTCTATTCCTCTCCAACCATATAGACCAACAGGGAGCTGCCGGAATTAGTTGCTAAATCCGATTCCCTCACACAGAAAAAGCATTGATTTTCCAAGATTCCAGAAGAAGTCTAAAATCCTTTGGAATTACCCACCGAATCCCAAAATCCCTAAGAATCCTAGACCAGACTTCCAAAGAGAAGGGGCAGTGAAGCAAGATATGATCCACAGATTCCCCATCTCTCTTGTATAAACTACAGAAATTGGTTAAAATAAAACATTTTTGCCTCAACACATCTATAGTCGAGATTTTGCCCAACGTAGCCACCAACATGAAGAATTGCACCTTTGGAGGAACCAGAGAATACCAAATTTTCTTTCACGGGATCTAGAGATTCAGCTGGTTTCCAAAGAGTTGAGCTCTAGAGCGGACCCTGTACTCCCCATCCGCCTCCCCAAGCCAAATCTTTTTGTCCTCAAGGGTAGGTCTCACTGTGGCATTTTCAAGGCGCTCTAGCAAAGATGCCACCTCAGCCACCTCCCAATCAAAAGTTGGACATCTCAAAACAAGGTGCCAACTGATGATGTCATGACGAACCTCCAAATAATCAGAAACTAGATCAAGAGGATTTGTTGCCATTGAGAAAACCGAGGGTAAATCTCGCAAAAGTGGGGTATGACCACACCAAATATTGTCCCAAAACTTCGTCTTTTGACCATTACCAACGGCCCAAACTAACCCGTTCTTAAACTCTGAAGAAAACCTCATAATCCCTTTCCATGGGCTAAAACCATAAGGCCTCTGAACCGGGCTGGGGTCTCCATTATCCTGCACTCTGTGCCTAGAAGAAACCACTTGACGCCACCTACTCTCCCTCTCAACCCCAAATCTCCAAATCCATTTACAAAGGAGGGCTTTGTTCATGAGAGACAGACTTTGGAGTCCCAGACCTCCTAAAGATTTTGGAAAACAAACATGATCCCAAGCCACCAGATGCAAACCCCTGTCTTCGTTCCCATTTATCTACAAAAAATTCTCTCTGAACCTTTTCAATCTAACGTGCAATCTGAACCGGAATGATGAAGAGGGACATGTAGTATACGGGGATACTAGCCACCGCTGCCTTCAGAAGCACCATCCGACCTCCTTGGAAAGATAAATTGCCTTCCATCTTGCCAGTTTCCTTCTTACCCTATCAGTCACTGGAGCCCATGCCTCCTTGCTTTTAAACGAGACCCCTAATGGCATCCCCAGATATGTAAGGAGGGAGCCCACCTTACAACCCAGGTCGGTGGCTAAAGAATCAATATTAGTCACTTCTCCCACTCCAACCAAGACACTCTTGCCGAAATTCATAGGCAAACCCGACACCGCTTTGAAGCAACGGAAAACGCATCTAAGCATTCGAATTTGGATTTGAGAGTTGCAACAAAGAATGAGAGTATCATCCGCATATTGAAGATGGCAAACATGAACTTCCTCCCTGCCCACCGAAAATCCCTCAATCAGACCACCCTTCTTGGCCTTGTGGAGCATGACGCCCAAAGTCTCAACCACTAAGAGGAAAAGAAGGGGAGATAAGGGATCCCCTTGCCTTAAACCTCTTGAAGCTTCGAACATTCTCGATGGAATCCCGTTTACAAGCACCGAAAAAGAAACAAGGCTAAAACGTCTCCATAGAAGTTATCTGCTGGATTCTCCATAACCAGTCCATAGCTCAAATTGGCCCCTGCAAACAGAGGTACTATGAACTGTATTTAACAAGGACTTTATCTTTATTCTATTCTCTATTTGATTCTTAAAAACCCTTTTGAGAGGCTCTGCTGAAATTCTGTTGATTTAATTTCTTTTATTAAGAGTCTATTGTCTCTTTTTACTATAAATTCAGGACTGTTATAGGGAAGAAATCGCCCCACCCTATACACCTCCTTTCTTTAATTTTCCTAAGGGTTTTTACCCCATACGTGTCCTCTTCCAAAGCCCTCACACTATCCCTTGATTCCCCTCATTTTGCTTGCCTTTCTCCTAAGATTTCCCGCTGATTTGGTGAATTCTCCATTAAAGGACCTTCAAGTTTCTAAAATTTCATGATTTGACATAGCAAATCTTATCAGAATTCCATGAAATTTGGAACCTAGAACCCTTAAGTATGTTAGAATTCACCTTTTAAATCCAGTAATTTTTTGTTGAACGACCAAGAGTATTTTGGTAATTTTGGGGGTGTACCTAGAAATTCCAGAATTACCCTTCTGGGTTTATTCTCATTCTTTTTTCCCCCCCTTCTTTTTGTCTCTAAACTCTTCTAACTTCCTCTACTTATTCTCCTTCATTTCTTGTATTTTCCTAAGATTTTGTGATACTTGGTGTGTTCCATTCTTGGTTCTTTAAGTTTATTATTGCTTCCGGCACATCTCTTTGGGTTTTCAATTGAGTTCTTGGCTATTATCCTACGTCAATTTGGTACAAGCCATTGTGCTACATCAAGTTTGGTGGGATGTTTGCTGAATTGTTGGCTAAGGGATTAAGAAAGGTGCTTGGCTTTATTGCATTGCCACTTTGTAGGGCTTTAATAGAAAATGAATCAGTTTAGTCCAGGATTAGAAGTGGGTAGCTGGATTTATATGCAAATTGGACTTGAAAAGGTGTATGACCACATTGACTGGGACTCCATAGATTACATGTTGCATCGAATTAGTTTTGGTGCAAAATGGAGATACTGAATTGAATTTTGTATCACGTTGGCAGCTTATTCTATTCTAGTGAATGGGGCATTGGAAGTTTTTTTCGGAAGTCCATGGGATATCCTTCAAGGTGACCTACTATAGCCATGTTGTTTATCAGTGGCAGAAGCACTTTGCTGATTGGTTCAAAGGTAGAAGAAGGGGGTATGATAGAAGTTTTGAAGGTGGGAGCAGATGGCCCAAATTTACCTTGCCTACAATTTGCAGATGGTATGATGTTTTTCTGATATCCAAGAGATGAATAATTGAGTTTTTTTGAGATATATTCTGGTTTTCTGTGATACTTTGTCAGGTTTGAGAATAAACTTGAACAAAAAGTAAAGTAATGATGGCATGGGAGTTAAATCTGGAATACCTTGCTCAAGCCCTTGGTTGAGTTAGGATTCTGCCCCATGACATATTTGGGGCTGCCTTGAGGAGCTAACTACAGGTCACAGGACATATGGGACCTGATCAATGGGAGATGAAAGAAACAGTTGGCAAGTTTGAAAAAAAAAAAACCTTCACAATGGAAGTAAATTGACCTGGGTCTGAAGTACTTTGGCAAATCCCCCAGTTTGTCACCTATCCTTATTCATTATACCGGTGTCAGTGGCAGAAAGGATCGAAAATTTTGAAAGGGATTTTCTATGTGATGAACCAGATGATAAGAAGTATCATCTTGTCAAATTGGAGCAGAGTATGGTCTCCAAAAGATCATGGGGGCCACGGCTTATACCTCTTCAGTTGATGAACAAGGCCCCTTTATGAAAATGGCTGTGGCCTTTCTAGGATGAGCAGGGCTGCATGTGGACTGCTGCATGTGGAAAAGAGTCGTAGAAGGAAAATACTGCACAAAGATGCATGGATGGAAAATTTTGAAATTGATTGAAAGCTATGGCAATAGCATATGGAATGTAGTACTGAAGCAATAGCATATAGAATGTAGTACTGAAGCTATCTGAGGAATCTAGGTTATTTGGCAAAGACGTCTGGTAAAGGTTACCACATTCACTAAAGTAACACCTGAGGATAGTACCATAGCTGTAGTACAGCTCTGATGGGTCCCACTTTAATCTAGAATTAAGATATTTTCTTTTTCTTTTTTATTTTTCTGAGAAAGTCTGTGCAGGTATCAATTGCATAGGGTCCTAATTTTTGTCAAATTGGTCCTTTGGTCTTTAGGTTAATAGTATCTTCAAATTAGAGTTTAACTGTGAGTTTAATTCAAATTAGATAGAGATAAAGTTGATTTTTTAATGTTATAATTTAGTGTGAGTTTTACAGTTTAATGATTTTTTTTTTAAATGCTTGAATATAAGTAGAATTGAGTCTTTAGGGCTGTCAACCATTAATCAATGTATACCAATGTAATCAGCAAGTTATTGTATAAAAATTATTCGAGTATTTCTTCTTCTTCTTCAGTTGAGTGGTGAGATTTCCCTTTCTATACTGGTGCTATTTTGTGATTGTGATTTGAGTATTGTTGGTGAGACCATTGTTATCAATGTTAATGCAGCAAAAAAGCAGAGAATAGTCTGAGCTTAATAAGTTTTTGGCATCTAGAACAGTCATCTAAAACGAAAGTACTGAATATTTTGACTATTTAGTTTTTATCTTATACATTTTAGTTGAGAAGTACGTAATAAAATATTGTTTATATGCATGCCCTATGTGTGTGTTTGTGTTTGGAACACCATTTGATATTAATGACATTGAGTTAGACCTTTTACTGACAACCTAAAATAAAACCAAAATTTCCCCCTCACCCCCCCTAAAAAGATTGCATAGTAATATAAAATTCGCCTTCACCCCTCAAAATATCTTAAAAGGGAAAAATAAAAAAGTCCACAAAAGCCAAAACATGAGGAATGCTTTCTTCAGATAACTCAGGAAGGGGAAGAAAACCCACAAAGCTTTCACTCCTAATGTTCAAAATCAAGCGAAGAAAACCTCAAACTGCAAAATTAACCTCAAAACCTGCCGCTGGGTAATAGGATCCTCTGAAATCTCTGCCACTCATCTAAGACCACCAAAAAGGAATCCTAGGAGATCTAAGATCGATTCCCTTGGGTTGCCACCATAGCACCAAGCTGTGGAGATTCTAAATCCAATTAAAATCAGGGAGAAATCCCTAGTACATGCTGCCGCAAGCTTTAGAAGATGTAATCCTCGTATTTATTCCATCCACAATAAGAAACAACCTTGGGAAAACAAATGGTTTTCATTGATCTTCCATGGAGTTTAGGTTCCTGCAGAGAAACAAAAGAATAAACAAGAGGAACTCTAGTTTAATAAGAGCAGATTTATGGATTTGAGTTGATGGGAAAAGGCTATGAGCATAAAGGATTCAGCTTTGGTATTCAACAAACATGCAAAAAGAAGTATTGAATGTTTTAAATGAGATTTGGGACTGTTATCACAAAAAAAGCACATAAGTAATACCAAAAAAAGTGAGAAGAAGGTGAGGGAAAAGAGCTTAGGCCTCCACCTAGATGCACAAACCTCTTGAAGAGGAAACCACTCCTGGTTTAGGATTTCCAGCAGCACATGAACAAAGAAGAATATCTTCACCCGTGAAGAGCAAGAAAAACCTCCATTTTCATCCCAAAATTATTCCATCATTCTTCCTTAACAAATCGTGTAGGGTACTTTTATAGGCCTTACAAAAGACTCTTAATTTCAATAAACTCCCTAGACTCCTCTAATTACAAGTAAGACCGCACACTTTAAAAACTTTTAAATAAAGACCCTTAAAACATATAATGTTGTTGAAAATTCAATAAACTAAAAGAGAAACCAGCTCCAAGGATCCTTCATACGATTACACTTGCTGCCCACATAGGGAACCCACCCGCATGTTTTGTGGGGCACACTTGGCTGCCAATGTCTGAAGTTTTAGTCCTACTATCCTAGAGGGGGGGGGGGTGAATAGGATATTGCAATTTTTAATTTAATTAGCAGAGAAATTTTCAGTCATGCAACATTCAAGTCTACTACAACAAACACGTACCTACTGATTTTAAAGAACATAGAGATAAAGGTAAAAATAAAGATGCTCAAGAACAATCACACAAATAAAAAGACTCTTCTTTTAGAGTGGTTCAGCGAACGTGTCTACGTCCACTATAGAAAGCTCCTCACAGAGCGGATTAATTTTATTAATAATCTCAAAACATTACATGAAAAAATTAATCACAAAAACCGACACACTTGACAGTTTGGTGACTCCGGTAAACTGAGTGTTAACCCTTGGTGTCTCCGGCGAGGGTTATAAACCGCCTCCGGTGACTCTGGCGAGGGCACAAATATTCGTAGAGATAGTAAATTAAGAGGTAATGCTTCTCAGTAAGCAATTAATCAATGCAAATCAGTAAGCTCTATTATTCTATCCATTTTATTTTAATGAAGTGCCCAACAATAGTTATTAAACAGTGGATAGAATATTTTCGTTACTGCGGTATTTAAAAATACCTGGATTGGAGTTGAAACCCTCAGAACTTTCTTTGCGGGTTTGCAGGTTTGAGTCTAAACTCGTTCCTCCTTCTCAAGTTAATGAAAAACGCTTCTAATGGCCCTTTTTCACGCAGCAATAAGGATTTCAAGCACTAACGGTTCTCAGACAACCGTTTCTTCTTCTGTCTTTTAATATATTTTTGCCGTTCAGTTTTTCTACATCTTTAACGCATCTTATATCTTTAAATAGCCATAATATCTTTAGGGTTTCGTCCCTCAAACGGTCATAGGATGCTCAATTAATGCAAGGATTCGCATGAATTCAAATTTTGAAATTTAAAACTGAAAATTTCAAATTCTGTCGCTGGGGACCGGTCCCAGTGGATTTGTGACCAGTCCCGCGTGACCGATCCCAAAATACTGGGATCAGTCCCAATAACCAGAAAACTTCATTGTTGTTTTTTTTTGTTCAATTTTTCATCCTAGGACTTTGGGATATGTTGCGGGGCCATTTCTAAGGTTGTGTGGGTGAGCTCTAAGTCCACAAACCTAGGCTTGGTTGGTCACATCATTCATGTACCTTTTTGACTCATTTGATCATTGATCTTTGCACTTCTACTCCCTTGCTTTGGATGTATGTCTTTGTGTCTTGATCCTGATCGCTCACAATGCATTGCGACATGGAATTTACAATACTCAACAATGTCCACATTAAGCCCCCCCTTGTTTGAAAAAACTCATCCTCAAGTTTTCAAGTGGGGTAAAACTAGCACCACGAACAAGCTCGAACAACGAATCCATATCATCTTTCAAGGGCTCGACAATGGATAAACTTCATAGTACTTGTCTTTAATCTTCTTCTCAAACTCTTGAACTGATGTAGCTATCTCAAGTGGTTGAATTTCTTCCATAATTTGGACTTGAACCTCATCAACAATCTGGTCACAAACTTGGACAGCAATGGGACATGCATTCTTGATCATAATTGGCTCACCAATTAGCTCATTACAAGGTTGGTCATCATCTACATCACCATCATCATGTACACATGTAGGCATGTTTTCTCCTTAAATTCCTCCAGCTTGTGTTCCAACGAAACCTGATCTTGCAGCTCTCAAACTTCATTCTTGGCTTCCTTCTCTTGATGTTTGATCAAACCGTTGCTAATTTGCTCGATAAGATTGTCAAAAGCCTTCTTGTGGTCTTCCAACGTATGCTTCACATCCTTGATAACAAGTTCTTTTAACCTTGTGGATGAAAGACAATGTTGTTGCTTGAGAATCAAGTGTGTCTCTCGATCATATTTACACCCATGACTTGCCTTCCACTCTAATTCTTCAATATTAGCCAATTCATATTGCAACTCTTTTATATCCTCCCCAGAACAAGATTTCAGCCATCTTTGATATCCTTTCAACTCAATCCAACTCTCATAATCCATGGTATATGACTAAGAAAAGAATTGGACTCTCCCAAGATTTCAGCTAGCTAAGAAGCAGCTCATAAACCTAAGCTCTGATACCAATTTGATGCAAGACTAGCCTAAAAGAAAGACTGACCTATGGGTAATGGGTCCACAAAACTAGGCTTGAACTAGGGTTTAATGAAGGGCTAAAGCAAGGGACTGTTGGGGCTAGAAAGGCCTTAGGCTCTGATCAAACAACATAAGTTTATAGGCTTAAAAGTTGTCTGTTAGGGTGATGTGGACATGAAAGACCCATGGGGCCCACATGCCTCTTGGTGGGGTCCACATGGAAGAACATTATTGACACATTATTTGAAGTCCAAGTTGCTGATTAGAGTCTTTATTTGAGTTGGATTATTGCCATTAAGATTTTAAGTTGTAATCCCATCATTTACTTTTATCCCAAGTTTTCTAAGGCCAAAACTTGTCTTTTTGGTTTGATTTTGGTGCCATTTGAAAGGTTGATTCAGTTGCCTTTCTAATGAGACCAAGATTTTGAGAATCCGATGTGATTTGGAGAAGTCATGGTCAAAGGGAGTGTCAGCAAGTGACAAAAAAGAGTCTTAGTTTCTAAAATTAGAAATGTTGTTTTAGAAGTGTTTCTTTTTATGATTTAGCAAATTTCTTTCTTTTGTTTTAGAGAGTTTCTTTTTTATGTTTTTAGAAGGTGAATTAGTGAGGAAACTAAAGGGCTGCCCGTTGGCTATAAAAGGAGCCCCCCCTCCATTGTTTTGATTAGGTGATGAAACGAGCGGAACTTCTCTCTCTTTCAAGTTCTTGTGTCTAGCTTGAAAACTAAGGATGGTGATATCCAAAGGATTGTGTGAGGTAGGTGATTACCTACACTAGGTACATTCTTCTTTCTTCTTCTTCTTTCCTTTTCTTTCTTGATATTGGTTATATTCAGTTTTCTAAGTTCAAGAGCTTGTGTGCTGCATCATAATGTGTGGCCAACTATAGGTGCTGCTCAGGCCTTTGTAATGGAGTCAATCCAAGGCTAAAATTACCTACTCGAAAGGTTTAACAGAGCTCCATGGACTTAGAAATTGAAGCTATCATGTATCAGTTCAGGTACTACAGAAACTTCCTAGCAGTAGGTGATTACAACCCTTTGATTAGTTACCTTCCCATGCTGTCAACAGAGTGATGGATGCAAGGAAAAATCATGCCAGTCATGAGCACTTTCATGTCTTCTCAGAAAATCTCGACCAAAATAAAAACCCCTCTTATTTAGGACCTCTTGATGTTGCTGCAAGGTAGGGAGTCTCTCCAGGAATTTTTCTTCAGCAATTATTCCATAAAGGGAAGAATCCTAGATCCTTAGGACTCTTGTGTAGTTGTCACAGGTTCCAAAAATACTTCCCAATCTTTGACCAAATATTCTAAGAGCCATGCAGGAGCTTATCCCGATTAAAGCGTGCAAGAAATCCAAGAGTCCAAATAAAGTAAGACTCCTTATTAATGCCACCAGCTATAGACTCCTCTTTAAATCAATTATTTTCATTTTAGGCTACTATATTAGCATCCCAGTTGCAATAGGATATCTTTTCAAAATCACACGCTGGATTCTAGGGAATCTGCTTTGTAAACACTCCAAAATAGAAGAATCCCAAGATTTGTGGACTCCTCCAAATCTGCCGCCAGGTAATATGATCCTCTGAAATCTTTACCACTCATCTAAGACCACCAAAAAGGAATCCTAGGAGTCTAGGATTGATTCCCATGTGTTTCTGCCAGAGCACCAAGCTGTGGAGATTCTAAATCCAACTAAAATCAGGGAGAAATCCCTAGTACATGCTGTTGCAAGCTTTAGAAGATGTAATCCTTCCATTTAGTCCATCCAAAATAAGAAACAACTTTGGGAAAACAAATGGTTTTGATTGATCTTCCATGGAGTTTAGGTTCCAGTAGAGAAACAAAAGGATGAACAAGAGGAACTCTGGTTACATACGAGCAGATTTATGGATGTGGGATGATGGGAAAAGGCTATGGGCATAAAGGATCCTGCTTTGGTATTCAAGAAACATGCAAAAAGAAGTATTGCATGTTTTAAATGAGATTTGGGACTGTTATCACAGAAAGCAGCACATAAGTACAACAACAACAACAAACAGCCTAATCCCAACTATTTGGGGTCGGCTACACGAATCCTATTCCGCCATTCCGCTTTGTTTAGGGCCTTATCTGTTGTTAAATTACAAGCTGCCATGTCCCTCTTTACTACCTCCAC
>JAOXJP010181892.1:0-12442 GCA_025762735.1 Platanus orientalis
CTTGGGGGGAGGGGTATTTTTGGTAAGGGAGGGGTTGGGAAAGGGGTATAAAAGGAAACACAAAAAAAAATTTAAGTGAGGTGAGCTTAGAAATATTTGTGGGGTAAATAGAAGCTCCCCTTGGTTAATCAAGTTACAAGATTACTCTTCAACATAATTGGAACTCAGGCCACAAAGAGTTCTTTCCCTACGGCTAGAAGTAGAATAGATGAAAATTCTCCTAATAGTAAATCTATATAATTCCAAATCTTGTAATTGGTAAAGCTTTCACGAGTTAGGTCCAACATCAAATCATTGAACACAGGAAAATTATGATTCAAGAACATACCATTTTAACTGTATGTAGATTGCAGCACCAAGTAGCAGCCTTCAAAGCTCCCTAAAAGAAAACTACAAAACCAAATATCAAATAACAATGTAACCAATTCACAACTGAAAAATGGCAATCTTGAAAATCAGCAGACTAATCAAGTATTTTTTTATTATTATTATTTTTTGAAAATATAAGGAAGATTTCATTCAAACAAACAAGAAAACGGGAAACGAATAAACAAACCAAGATGCACACAACAGAATTACGATATTGTAAAGTTTCATAAATTATTCAAATGCAAGAAAAGGGGCTGTAAGATAATGGGAAATTAGAACAACTGGGACAAATACAGATTTACTTAAGAAGAAGACCATTTACAAGATTTATATTAAAAAAGGCCAATAAGATAAAAATAAAAAAGCAAAAGCAAAAGCAAAACAGATGAGCATAATCAAAACAAACACATATATGAAATCCAGAACCCTAGTTCGTATTAAAACATAAAAAGAAAAGAATTCTTCATTCTCAGAACTAAATTTAGGTCAAATCCAATAAAGAAACGCTGAGAACTAGTAAACTAGATATACAAAATGCAATACCGTCAAGAGCGCAAAAAAAGAACAGCCGTAACGAAACTACAGTCTCAATCAAGAGCGAAAGACGACCGTCGGTAGCTACGAGATGAGAAGTTGCAGAAGAGCTGAATTGTGGACGATTGCAACAGATTCGGGGCAAGAGACGAATGAAACTCAGAAAGAGAGAGATCAAAAGAAAGAAACCTAATATGCGCTCGGTGCGTACTATGCACGCTAGCTCCCAAACACTATGCTACTACCGGGACTACAGTCGCATCTTTGTATCCAGTACTATGACTTCTCAAGTTCAGATCCAATGCTGAACCAGCTGAGGTACACAATAGTACTCGTACTCCCACGTCGTAAGCCTGGTCCAGCTTGGCCTCTCAAGCCCGCTCCGAATTTGGTAAGACAACTTAAAGTTAACCTAAAATAAGAATGACATTAGGGGTTTACACATCAGTGCCAAAAAGTAAAAACATCCCCAAAAAGTGTTATACACTTTTTTGGTGTTGATGTATCAGCCTCTAATATAACACTTTTTTGGTGTTGATGTATCAGCCTCTAATGTCGTTCTTACTTTAGGTTAACTTTAAGTTATCCTACCAAATCCTGCCCGTCTCGGGTAATGAGTCAATGAGCCGAGCTGAGCCAAGTTTTCGGGTTCATCACATAAGACATAGACTCCAGCTCGGCTTAGGCTCGTGATGAGCCTATTAGCATACTGAGGTCAGGCTCTGGCTTAGGTTCACAAAATCAAGTTCGGTACAGACTTAGCTTGACTCGTTAAAGAAAAATGTTAAAATTACAGTAAAAAAAAAAGAAATGTAAAGAAACACACACAGAGCATATAGTATACAATAAAATAACCTCTTTATAACTGTAAAATCAAAGAAACGTTCATGCTCTTTTTTTATTGCACAAGAATCATTCATCCAGCACAAGGACATACTGGAAGAAAAAAAATGAGGGTAGAGGAAGAATATAACTGGATTAACCCCCCACAAAGTTGCAATATTTTCAGGAAGGAGAGTATAATTAGATCAAACTAAGAAAAAATGTCTTACTAGAAATCGCAAGTATATTTTTCAAAAAGTATCTAGGCAATGAAGGGGTTTGAGATATTTGGAAAGATAGTGGGAAGTTTACTCCAAGAGACTATTGTTATTAAACTCGGACTGAACATTAACCCAGTTGAGAAGCAGGTTCAGTGGTTCAACCCGTGGGTCATTAATCAAATTGTAAGATCAATTAAAAAATATAAATAAATAAATAAATTAGTTAGAAAAAATAATATAATAATTTTATATTACATCTTTTTAAAATATAATGTAAATAAACAAAAAGAAGAACATAAATATGTACGATAAAATTGAAGGTTTGTTTCAATTATTACTTTTAATGATAGATATAGAATATAAGATGATTTCATCGTCTAGTGGTGAAGATATATAGTTTAAAGCTAGTGAGTTGAGTTCAAATCTTGTGGATACTTAGTTTTGTCCATTTTTTAAAAATTCAGATTTAAAAGATGGTCAAACCAATTGGGTTAGATAGTTCAACAAAAAACCCGTTGGGTTTCAACAGGTTTAATTAGATCATATGTGAAAACAATTTAAAAAGAGATCCAGACTGGATCACCAGGTATCCGATTCGACAAATCAGTCTGATCCGGGTTTAATATCTATGAGACAAACATATAAAGAGAGAGAGAAAAAGAGACCACTAACCAGTTGCCTGTATACTCAAGAAACCAAAGATGAAATATTATGTCAAAAAAATGAAACCATTGAAGAACGGATAGAGAGAGAGAGAGACCCTACCTGTGAGTGTGGAGCGAGTGGGAAGTAGACAGTGAGAAACAAGAGTGTGAGAGTGCAGGTGATAAGCGAATTAAATAAAAAGATAATAAAAAAAATGAGGTGTTGGTTTCATTTATTAGGGTTTGTGTAAAGAAAATATATTTATAAAAAAATGAATTTCAAAGTTAAGAGAACAGTTTAGAGGAACGTGCAACTAACAAAAGGATGACATGAATGATGTTTGTCAATGTTGAATAAACTTGATGTCCAGGTTAGCTCAGCATAAGTACTTGGAAAAAAGTGTAGACTGTCAAAAGTACTAACATCTTGCCTTTTATTAAAAATATAAAATAAAAAAGAAAAATATATATAATTGTATAAATGTAATAAAACAAGGCTCAAGCTATGCTCACAGCGAACCAAGCTCTGAGCTGAGCCGAGCTAGCTTGGCTCATTGACAGCCCTAATAATGAGCTGTAATTTTCATCTCTGAATAATAAAAATGTGACTCAGCCCAGCCCACCTCAACCCGGCTCACTTGGTGTTTGTGGAGCCTAAAATCCCAATGGTTAAGCCTAGGGTCAATTCTTGTCTAATATTTTATTTTTTTATCTTTTCGTCCAGTTTGGATTAGGTGCCACCCAAATATCACCCCAAAGTCAGACTGACATCAGAGGCTGACACATCAGTGCCAAAAAAGTGATTTACACTTTTTAGGGATGCTTTTCACTTCTTGGCGCTGATGTGTTGGTCCCTCTATCGGGCTGACCTAAGGGGGGTCGTACCAAATCTTTGGTGCTTTTCCTATGGTGGAGCTTGTGGACTTCACATTTCATTCACCGAGTCTAACATGGGCCGAAGTATATATGTTAACTGACGTGCCCCGTGCATGGGGGCATGTTAGGGGTACTTTAGAAAGGAGCACCAAATCCCAGCCATATTCGCTTGTCATTTCCTCCTTTTCTTGAGGTTTCTAACAATTCCATAATATATACATCTTTCCGCAAAGATGATAAAAGAGATAAAACTATTTTTTTTTTTGTAAAATTTATGTATTTTTAAAAATTCTTGTTAGATCATCTAAAATTACTATCAAATCGATTCATGATTACACAAGTCGTTATGATGACCCTTTTGCATATGACATCTTAGCCACCACTTGTATAGTTGTGTTATGGTTTTAAACTCATTTTGGATTGAATTAAAAAACGTTTCGCAGGGTGGAAAACTATACTGCTTTCTTATGCAGGGAGGGTCACTCTCATCAAGTGTGTACTTCAAAGCTGCTATATTTATTGGGCTAGGTTTTTGTTATTCTTGATAACATCATCAAGCAGATAGAATCTGTCTTTGCAAGATTTTTGTGGGTTGAACTGGATCTCACTAGAAAACTCCACACCATAAGTTGAGATGTGGTTTGTAAGCATTTTGATAAGGGTGGGCTAATTATAAGGCGTGTTAAAGAGATGAATCAAGTAGGCATTCTGAAGCATATTTGGTGGATTGCATTTCGGAAGGAGAGCCTATGGGTGAAGTGAGTGCATTCTAGATACTTGAAAAAGGACTCTATATGGACTCTAAAAGCACCAAAAGATTGTTTGTGGATTTGGGGCAAGCTGCTGAAGTATAGAGACTCAATGGAGCCTTACATCAAAAGTATCGTTGGCAATGGTCAAACTGCTAGGTTGTGGCTGGACAACTGGCATTTAGATGGGGTTCTAATGAAGAAATTTGGTGAAACAAACTGATATGATTCTAGTAGGGATAGGATGAGTATGGTTTCTTCTATTATGCGAGATGGAATGTGGAACCCAGACCCAACATTCTTTCATTTACTTATGGAGGCTTGGCAATCTCTAAACTCTATAGACTGCCTGCACCATCTGGATGAAGATATAATCATATAGATGGCAGTAGCGAATGGAAAATTTTCAACCAAATCTGCATGGAGTACTATTCGGCAAAATGCCAATAAAGTGGAGTGGGCAAAAGCTGTATGGTTTTCCTAATCACATTCCCAAACATAGCTTTGTCACGTGGAGAGTTTTCTCACCAAATGTCTTCCAACTCAAAGTAGGTTGTGCAAGCTCAAAATCTTAAGACACTCACAATGTTGTTTATGTTGGAATAACAACAAAACTCTTGAACATCTGTTCTTCTAATGCCAATTCTCACAATCTATTTGGAACAAAGTGGTTCGACGGCTACAATCCCAAAGGAGAAGATTTAGACTTTATCATGTTGAATATGCATGGATTCTACACAAGTTCAAAGCAAATCCAATAATGGCTATTGTTGCAAAACTAGCTTTCAATGCAACTATTTACCATATTTGGTGGAAACGAAACCAAAGATGGTTTTGGGACACAAGTAGACCGGTGGAAGGCATCTTGCAAACTATAATCTTGGAAGTACAAACAAAAATTAAGGGAATAAAGGTGGAGAGGGATGACAATCTCATGTTGAAGTACATGGTGGATTAATGGAGTTTGGAAGAGAGTCCAGCTATTATAGCATCGAAGATATGTGTGTAGCCTAAATCGCCTGCTTCCTTATTGTCATTGACGTGCGTGTGATGGCTCTTTAACTACTACAAGGGCTGGTTATGGGGGAATCATCCGATACTCTGATGGATTTCCTATAATGGCTTATGGAGGTACTTCTAATGGCAGACATGTTATATGGCTTGAATTCTTTGCACTATATAAGGGATTATTGTTGGCTAGATCTTCAGGCTATACTAAGTTTTGGATTACTTCGGAATCCAAGCTGGTGAGGATATACCTGTAAATCACGTTAGCCCACCATGGAAAACCCTCACATTGACTGCCAAATTCAGAAGATTGCTAAGTAATTTGGAAGAATTCCACATCATACATGTATGAAGGGAAGCAAATCAACCGGCTGATATCATGGCATCCATGGCCATGAATGATGAGGAAATGATACTCTTTCTAGATAATTTATCTCATAATCTTCTAGAGGTGATCCCTAATGATGCTACTCAATGTATATATATACGCTTGTAATTTTTCATCGAGTTAATATAATTCTTCACTTACCCAAAAAAAAAAAAAAGTTTCACCAACATTAATCACCCCCGACTAATCTAATGTCGGGTAAGCAACTTTGAATTTTTTCATGTAATAAAAAAATTGTTTATTAGTTACCTTGGTTGCATCAATTTTATTAAGTTTCTTGAATCAGTCTAATCACTAACTTGTACATGTGCATGTGTGGTTTGAACTTGTTTGCTAATTCATTCGGTTCCTAGAATATTATTTTTAATTGTTCTTTTTTATGCTCAATAAGATTAAACTAGACTATTATAAATTAATTGGTTTTAATGGGTGAACAATTTAGTTTCCATCTTCTCTCTCTCATAGTAACTTTTTCCAAAAATGTCTCCTCTCTTATAACTTCTTTTTTCTTAATATCTTCTCCTAAATTATCTCCTCATAATGTTCTGTTTCATCTTATAAATTTTATTTTTCCTCTAATCCATTTGGATATCTCTCAAACAAATTTCCCCAAAACACCTCCTAAAATCCCTCTATTAAAATTCTTAATAAGAACAATTTTCATCTTTCTAGAAATAATACTTATTAGACTACTATTATCCCTAAATGATCTTTATAGGCTTACGATCCTATAGGTATGGAAATCCATGATCATCTACATTCCATGGATCCTTTTCCGGCTAATTAAATCTTCCTTTTCAGTTGAAGAAGATGAGTGATGTAAACTTTTAATACTACTTATCTTGAAACATCCCCTCTCTTCTCTCATAACCTTGAATTTTTTTTTATAATGTACCTTAAGTTCTTTTGATCCATCTTCAATTCGATCTTCCCTTTCAATTGAAGAAGATGAGTACTTTCTATTTAGATCGAAGACTTAACCTAAATGCAAATTAAGGAATTAGACTCGTGGTCACCCTATAAATGTCAAGCTCTCCATTGGAGATTTATTTCAATTGAGAAAAATTCGTTTGTTCTACAAACTAATGAAGATCATCTTACTGTTATGGAAATAAGTAAAGGAAAGCCACATTTTGTAACAATCCCTCTTTGGTTATGGAAGAAATTATGCAATTTTCTCCAACGTGCTTGGAAGTCGCATGAAAATGAAGTTTTTAAATAAACTTGGTGTTAAAATGGAGAAACAATCATCATCTCTCGTGACTCTAACCAATGGGGGAGTTTTTCTTCATCTAGTTGGAAAAGTTTAGATGATCTTGTTAGATAAATGTGCTCATCTGAAATTTTGAAAAACACAATAAATTTTCACATTGATATTGAAAATTTGGTCAAACTAGTATGGATTGCCAATCAGAAAAATTAAGGAGGAGCAATTGTTTGTGAACTTTGGAGTATCAAGATTACTTGGAAGGAAGCCATTCTAGTCATATCTAAAACTTTCCGGCCAAACAACCCAAAACCTTTTGCTTTTTCTCCTCTTGGAAATCATTGCAACCATGTTATTATACTCCCTAACTCTAAGGAGGAATTTGAACTTCTTCTCAAACAAGGTAAATTCTCATTTGGTATTGGGACTATTGCTTTTAAAGGATGGAATGAAGATCTTGCTCTTATAGCTCATCAAGCGATTTGAGGGTCTTGCTGGATTAAAGCTTGCGGAATCCCCTTCAATCTCTAGAATCACAAAAATTTTAACGATGTTGGTCAGCTTTGTGGTGGTTTAATGGGAGTAGATGATAAGACAAAAAAGGGTGAAGATTTATCAACACTAAGATTCAAGATCAAATGCACGACAATTTCAAGAATCCCCCAAGTCATAAATCTAAAAGTTGGTGATCGAACTCTCTTTATTTTGATTGAAATTAAAACTCCGGTCATGAACTTTTTCGGCATCTCCCAAACCCTACTGATTCCGGCGTCTACAACAAACCTTGTTGGGGAAGAAACTAACATGTTTGTCTTACCCCTCTCTCAACCAACTGAAGCGTGCACAACCAACATGATTTGATGATTTTTAAAATCCATTCAAAATCCATATTAGGCATCTCACCATTCAACGTGTTCGCTCCTTATCAAGAGAATGTTCACACGATTGATTCTTTAAAGGCTTTAATGATGGAAACAAATCCCTTAAATAGTAGTAATATTGGTAACTAATCTTACCCAACAAGGCAATTTTTGAATTTTCAAGACTTTTCACATGAAGTCGGTGCCTCTTCAAATTCTATTCAACTTCAAAATCTATCTCCAATTTGATCGTGCCATGTGGACAACCAAACAAATTTGATGATTTCCAACTTTTATCCAAATTCCATATTGGGAGCTCCTCTAGCTCATCAAGAGAATCTTCAAATGGTTGCTTACTCACAAGTTTTAATGCTTGAAGAAAATCCCAATAATCTTGGTAATGAATTTTGTCCAACAAGGCAAGTCTTGAAATTTCAAATTTTCTCACATGAAGCCAGCGTTTCAAATTCTCTTCAATATCAACAACTAATTTCAAATCAAAATCAGATCCAACGGCTTGCATGTGATTATGACTTAAACTGGCCTAAGCCAAATGGACCAAACTCTTTTTTGGGCAGGTCGGTTTCATATATTATTCAATCTACACCAGTGAATTGAACCAAATAACCCAAATATGTTCGTTAAACACTCCTCAACAATAACAACATGGATTGATTCTTCATCAAGATCTAGATTATGCAAAAATCAAGTTGATACATTATTTGAATCAGCTTGGGATGGAGGAATTTCCTCTTCATTCAATTCTCTTTCCAACAGTCCAACTTCACATGACTATTTCAATCAAAGATTTGTGTATTCAGGGAATTCTCTTTTATCATGCAGATCAGGATTTATTTCAACTACTATAGAAGGCCATAATCTACAAACACCAATCCTCTCTACATTGCCTTTCTCACACCTTGGGCCTTTTCCAAATGCAGGTTTGGATGATAATCAGACTTCCATTGTAGCTATATTACAATCTGAATATATTGATTGGGGAAGCAACTGTTCAACGGGATGATTATCAAAAGGATGGTTCTCTTTTAGACTTTGATGACTATATTTCTGAGGATGAGAAGCAATCTAAAAGTAAATATTCTATGGACGAAGTGGCAAATATATTCTCTTTAGATGGATAGGTCAGGCTTGTTGGCTATGAGGCATCTCCTTCTATTCAATTCGATGATAGAAATTGCAATCTATCTTCTCAAAATTTTGGGGAATCTCAAGTTCCAAATTTAAGTAATCCGGATAATCCAGGTATATCTTCTCCAAATTCTCCTTTGATTACTATTCTTGCCTCAAATGAACCTAGTTTTCATAATTTCACTAGTTCATATTCTGAATCTATTGTCTATTGCACACCATCTTTTGAACCCCATATCCAAGATAAGTTTGATTGCTAGGAACAATCTCAAATTAGAAATGATCCCATTTCAAATCTCTTGGAGGTGGCTATTGAACAATGGAAGGAGGGTGTTGATAAAACCATGAAAAAATGAATTTAAAAGTGTGTGATGAAGCTAGGAATAGGGTTCCTCTGTCATCTTTTTATATCTCATGATGATATCTTGTTGATTGCTAATAAATTGGAAACTGGAGAGTGCGAGTTAAAAAACTACACTGGGAAATGAATGAAGTTGGTGAAGGGCAAAATAAATTGAGTTCAAAAAGAGCAATTAGGGATTCTCATATCTGTTGCAAATGAAGGTTCTGTGTTGGAATATAAGCGGGCTAAGAGGAATCGACAAAAGAAGGCTTGTCAAGGAATGTGTTATTTCTGCAAAACTTGATATTGTTGTATTTCAAGAAACTAAGAAGGTTGATGATTGCAAAATATTTGTAAGGAGTATTGTTGGTCATTTCTTGGATGATTAGGTTTCACTTCCAACAGAATGTTTATCTGGGGTTATATTAATTATCTGGGATTCTAAAAAAATTTCAAAAGTGAATGATAGAATTGGAAAATTTTCAATTTCTATCCAATTTGTTGATAAGGATAGTGGATATGAATGGCTTTTCACCGGTGTCTATGGACCAATAGTATCAACACATTGACATGAACTTTTGGAAGAACTTCTTCTTATTTGATCTCCTTGGTCAAGTCCTTGAATGTTAGGTGAAGATTTTAATGCAACAAGGTTCATTCGTGAAAAAAAAATCATGGTAGGCTCATCACGATAACTATGTGAGATTTTAACTCATTCATTAATACTTGCAACCTCAGAGATAGTCCACTATTGAATGACAGTTTCACGTGGACAAATGGCAAAGATAACCCTATTTTATGTTGCCAGGGTCATTTTCTAGTCTCAACTGATTTGGAAGATAGATATCTCCACTTAACTCAAAATTTTTTGACAATGCTTACTTCGGATCATTGGCCCATCTTATTAAATACATAAGAAGTAAGTTATGGCCAAAAACCTTTCAGGTTTGAAAATATGTGGGTTTTCCATCCACCTTTTAAAGATATTATCAAATTGTGGTGGAATGATTGCCAAGTGGAAGGTATGAAAGGTTTTAAGTTTACCCATAAACTATATTATGTTAAAAAGAAATTCATTCAATGGAACAAAGACATTTTTGGTAAATTTGATGAAAGCAAGGATAAAATCATTTAAGAAATTTCAAGGCTTCATACAGTTCTTGTTAATGGCACCAATGAGGATTTGCACCCTCAAAGACTTTTCTTGCTTGCTTCCTTAGAAAGTATTATACGTTACGAGAAAATCTTCAAAAAACAAAAATCTAAACAAAAATGGTTAAAGGAAGGTGATGGGAACACAAAATACTTTCATAAACTGCAAATGGAAGAAAAAGGAAAAACTACATCACAAAACTCATGGTAGATGGGGAAGAAGTAACAAATTTTGAGTCCATTGCTAAGGAAGTTGAGATTTTTTTTGGAAAGTTATATACTTGTGAAGCAAGAGGCAGACCAAGATTTGAAAATCTTTTTGATTCCAAGCTATCAAATAATAAAATGAAGTCTCTTGAGATTTTTTATTTTTTATAGAAGAAGTAAATGCTGCAATTTTTATATGAAAAATGATAAATCCCCGGAGCCAGTTGCATTTTTTTCTTACTTTTACTAGTCATGTTGGGATATCATTAAATCGGATTTACTTAAAGTCTTTCATGAATTCTATCATCAAGGTATGCTACATAAAGGGGTAAAAGCCACTTTTATAGCTTTAATCCCAAAGAAGGTGAGTTCTTTTCAAATGAAGGATTTTTACTTAATAAGCCTTGTGGGAAGTCTATATAAAATAATTGCAAAGGTGCTTTCCTATAGACTTTGGTTTGTTATAAATGATGTCATATCCTCCACCCAAAGTGCGTTTATATAAGGAAGAAGACAAATTATAGATGAAATTTTGGTGGCCAATGACTGTGTGAACTACTAATATAGAACAAAAAGAAAATGATTAATTTGTAAGATTGATTTGGAGAAAGCTTTTGACAAAGTGGATTGAAATTTCTTTGAATGGGTTCTTACACAAAAAAGATTCAACCATAAATGAATCTTGTGGATGATGGGATGTGTCAAAGAGCCATGGATCTCTGTGTTGCTTAATGGAACTTCAAAAGGTTTTTTTGGTGCTACTAGAGGATTAAGACAAGGTTCTCCCTTATCCCCTTTTCTTTTCTCCCTGGTGGCTAATAGTCTTAGTGCTCTTCTTAACCATGCTATCAAGGCCAAAATGATTAAAGGATTTTCATGGCAGAATAGTAACTTAACCATTTTCCATCTTCAGTTTGCTGGTGATAACATTCTATTCATGATCCTCGAGGTTGAATATATTTATAATTTGAAATATATTTAATGGGGAAAACCATACCGAGAACCTTACGAACGGACCCTGATAGCCTGTCAAGATCCTAGCCCTAGATGACGTAGCCTGAGGAGTTCCAAAGATGTCTAGCCTAGGACTTTCTCACTTGGGCCCTCAACAAAGGAGCCGAGAGAATCCCTCAATTTAGTCTCGAATATCTCGTAAATGATCCCTATCGACGATCGGAGTACCCAATGCCTAAAAGGCTACTTGAGCCCCCGAGGACCCAATACCCCAGACCCATCAAGGCACTGTCGCCCGACTATTCCATTAGAGCGTTAGCACCACCTGATACCTCGAATACTCAATTTAAGGATAAGCATGATCTGAAAACTGTTATGTGAATCGCATAACCTTTGTAACAGACTTGCCAATTCTGAGAAAAGGACAAGCGTGGCAGAAGAAAACACACTCAAGGTCATGGGAGACAAGGACATACAAGAACATGGGGGTAGTGACGTGTGAGAGCAGGAGGAGAAAGCGACACGCAGGCTTTGCCATGATACACTTTGATCCGAGCCTATAAACAGAGGCACCAGTTCGCTACTCAGGTACAAAATTTTTGAAAACCCTAACAGGAGAGAGCTCCTTCTACAGCCCCCCTAATCTCTTTGACTTAATTGTTGGAGAGCTAGAGGTCGGCAACCCGCCGACGCTAGCTCCCTGATCTTCTCTCATTTGGTGTGTGCAGGACCCACCCCTGACTAGGACCTGGGACGATTGTGGACCATCTGATTGGCGTGCAGGAGACCCATTTGCTAGTATGCCATTAGTTGGAGCCGTCTGTGTAGGGGTGGGCATAGGCTGGGCCGGGCTCGGCCCGGCCCTCAAATTAGCCCAAAAAAACCCGACCCGAGCTAGACCTGACGAGGGCCAGAGCCCGACCCGAGGCCCGCACTTTTATTGAGGGTCGGGCTTGGGC
>JAOXJP010181903.1:0-12441 GCA_025762735.1 Platanus orientalis
ATTGGTGTACTTCCCCCTTCAATATTTTTGCGCATGGTTGGGGCTACACTTCCCTTCCATTTATCAAAGAGGAGAGAGATATTCGCATAATTGCATATATTAACACTTTAAAGAATCAGAAAGCAGAGTTGGTTCTACGTCCCGTTGCACTGTTTTGTTTTACTCAGAAGTTGGTCCTTATTCCGAATCACTTGTTCGGTAACCAGACTCTGACAGATGACGGGTCTTTATCAGGATATGCTTGGACGTACTTTTGTTCCCTCAGAAGTGGTGAACTGACCTTGAGAAGAGACAACCATCTTTACATGGAAGCCTACAATCCACATAGATTCATTTACCAATTTTCTTGCTTCCAAGGACTTGTTCCTCTCCCCACTCGCGCGAAGACAATAAGTAAGACTAGTACTCTAGAGAGGATTCAAGAAGCCTACCTTTTCTTTGTGAGGTCAAGAACAGGTAGCTAGGCAGTTATACCCGAGAAGATGGCCGAACAGGATAATCTTCAATTTGACTATCGTTATGCCAAGTAGTGGTATAACTCATTCTTCTCTGTAATAAGATATAATGATGATGGGGCCAATTCCAATGTCATTTTTTATGATGGTCAAGGTACTATAATAATGGTTGATCAATCTTGCAATAAAACTTTAGCCCAAAAGATGTTAGCTATGCAATGGCCCAGAAGGTCCAACATACGGCCAAGAGACCAGTAAGCAGACAAAGAAGTTATTCCTCCATCTCCTTTGGCCACCGAAGAGGACGAGGAAAAACAACCTCGTAAACCCAAAAGGAAGAGGCCGGTGAGGAGTAGATCACATGCGAGGAAACCCCAATGCATCCCATCTCCTAATCGGGCAAGGGAACCAGAACGGATGCCTCCCATTCATGAGGATGATTTTAAAGATATCGAGGGATATCCCATCAAAGAACCCCCGACAGCCAGTGGAAGGAGTAGAACGTCATGAAATACCTTATGCTAGAGAATTTGTGTCGGGGGGTGAGACTCCTGATGATCAAGTGTGTATGGCCAACATACTGCTCGTGATGCAAGAACAAGGCCAGGTACAGCCTTTCAATTGTCTTCCCCGAGTTCCTACTGAATAAAGGGTCGTACCTGAGGATTTCATGGATCGGGGTACTGCTCCTGCTGAGCCTGGGCCAATGAGAAGATCGAGGGGCCGTCGAGTATCCAACGCTATACCTCCCACCATCAAATCTATAGTGTCTCTAGGGTAATTCAGTGAGAAATGGCGGCTCTATGGGAGTGAGGGGCATCCGTGCACGATTAATCGTCACCATGAACTGTTATGCCCTAGAGGGTTATTTTCTTGATTACGTTTTCAAAAAAGTGACCGGCATCACGAAGGAGATTCTGGCATATTTTCCTGTTGGCCAAGACATCTCATTAATGACTCGTGACTCGCTCTCTGGTCTCATAGAGAGTATCAAGAAGGAGTTGGCAGCCACTGGGAGGAGTCTTCCCTTTGTTACCTCCAAATCGGAACACGGGACAGTGGAGAAACGCCTAGGAGAAGATGAGGCATTTCATTTTGCAATGGAGTGTTCTCTTGCCACCAACCAGCCTATTCACTTTGGCGAAGAACCTGCCAATGAGGAAGCGGCAGCCCAGGTCGAGCAGGAACTAGCCGCATCGTGCGAGACAGCCAGGGAAGAGCCTTATGTTCCCTTCAAGGGCAAAGATGTAGTCGAAGATGCTAAACCCCCGAACACTACTAGAGTAGGGACTTCCTTGCGTATTCAAGAAGTTGGTGGGCCCTCAGGTACATCTTCAGGGCAAGAGACGTGGGATCCTCCTTCACCAACCTCCATTGGAGAACATGTCCAGGTATGATTATGACCATAATATATTCATTACTTCAATGTTCTTTTATCCTCACAATTAGTTGTTAGCAGGCCTCTACTGACAGACTAGTAGAGCCAGCCCCCTTGAGATGCACAGATTAACCGCTAATGAGAGTTTCCCTCAGGTGGTTGAGAGAGAGAAGCGTTGTGTCCCAGAGGCAGGTTTTCTAATCATACCGACAAGCAGGGCTCGTTGTATGATGACGTTGGAGGAGCAATAAGACCTAATAGAATCCGTGTTGGATTATGAAGACACATAAGTGAACTCCTCATAGGGTTCTAAAGCTTTCATAGGTCTTTCCGTGCCACCTGACAGCCTGCGGGATGTGGTTATGGAGGAATTGGTGGATTATGAAAGTTCTAATAAAGATGATCAAGGATGGACAGACGGTCCTAGGGAAGGCATTCTATTGGCTGGCACATCTGGCAGGAGCCTTAATGAGTCGATCCCGACTATTGCCTGGACTAACGACCAAGCCACCCAAGGTACTGATAAAGAGGTTTTTGCTAATGTCAGACGTTCTAGTTCTACCGATGTGAGTACGTCCAAGGCACATGAGCATCCTGAAGTCGATGAGCCCCAGGATAAAGCCATTGGCGTGGTCGATGAATTTGCACCTCCACCTGCTGAAGATGTTCTCGCTACTCTTCCATCCTCAACTATTAAGGAAGATGGCCTCGTGGCTGGTAAAGCACCAATTGTAGAGGGGACTCTGTCAGAAGACCCAGCCCAAGGGGAGCCAGCAGTTGATGAAGACACCCTTCGAGACGAAGTAGCCTCTGAGAAGGGTATGCATATTATTTCCTTCCGTATCATTCATGTCATTCATACGTACCTTCCTAAGTACTTAAACTTTTCTTCTATGCTTAATGTAGCTGCCAAAGTAGCTCCACCTGCGAGGTAGAATGTTACTGAAGTCCCCCTCATGGATCATGGTAAACTTTCGTCTTTATTATAGCACACATTCTCGCGCACCCTTGCTAATACTTTCTTGTTTTACTTTCCCAGATGAAATTGTGAGCATGGCTAGTGCCCTTAGGTGTCCTAAGATTGTCTCATCACGCGTGATCTATCAAGAGCTGCTTACATATATAGCAACCCTAACACCTTCGTCACCCGACCTCGCGAGTACCCGAGACGAAGTATTGGAAGCCTTGGCCAAAGACGTAGAGATCCATATTCGCAACGATGGGTCCCGACGAGGGATAGAGATGTAATTTACGTCTTTAATGAAGCAGTCGACACTAATATCAGCACTCGCGAGTGTTAAGAGTAATATTGAGGCTCAAGCTAACTTGGATGCCACTGAAGCCGAGAAGAAGACTTTGATGGAGAAGCTGGACCGTGTTTGTGATTCGGTGGCCAGTATTGACAATGCCTTGGCCAGTGCGCAGGAGGAACTAGCAAGGGTGCAGGTCCAAATCGAGGCTCTCAAGGCTACCCAGGAAGTGAGAGCAGTGGAGGGAAGCGCTCTTGAATCAGAGATTTCTACTGTCTCTTCTAACATAGATCGTCTTCGAGAAGAGTTCGTAAAACAAAGCGATCAAATCTGATATTCTCTGACTGAAAAAGAGGATTTATGCCAATGTCTCATTTCTACCTTCCCAAAATAATGTAATAGGGAGGATGTAAGAACTTTTGATGAAATAAAAGACCATGTTTTTTGCTTCACTCAATATTGCGAGGGTTGAGTAAGATTAACTTTATAAGAGTTAAATGTGACTGACATTATAAGAGTCATGCTTGCTTAACATTATGAGAGTTAAACCGGGTAGATATTATGAGAGTCATATATCGTTTGACTTTATAAGAATCACATGTTATTTGACTTTATGAGAGTCGAACATGGTGAACGTTATAAGAGTCACATATTATTTGACTTTATAAGAGTCAGATATGGTAGACGTCATATATTGTGTGACTTTATGAGTCAAAATGGGTCGACTTTTAAAAGTCAAGTGTGATTGTTCATTGGCGTTATGAAAGCCGACTATAGCTGACTTTATAAGAGTCAAAGACCAGGAGTCACAGTGATGTGTACCTTTTCAGATATAATGCCCTCTCCGAAAAACGTCGCGACAACATATATGTATATCCCTAAAGCGGTGTTGATGCGGTCCTCGTGTTGATAATATCAAATGGCCGCTTTGGATCGTCGAAACAAAACGAATCCATCACTTTACTTTCTTTTCCGAAACACCCTTCTCTGAAAGGTTGTGGTCGTTCATGTTTAAAAATAAGAGGGCTACTCTTGTTGCTCTTCTCATTCCATCGGCTTTGCAAATACTTTCGTTTGATATCGTAGGTATGGCTCCCAAAAGGAAAGTTGTCAGTGTTACTGAGGTTAGAGAACCGTCCGGATCACGTATAAAGCGAGATGAGTCATCGATTAAGGGGGAGGGTGCCAAGCCTTTATTTGATCGCGGTACTCTTTGAGCCCTCTGTTTACTTTATGGTCTGCTTCCTTGGTTCTTATAACCTGATGCCATTAATTTCTTTTGTAGATGTAACAAGGATACCCGCAACTGGGGAGGTGGAGGCAAAAGTTATTGAGGCTCGCCGCGAACGTGATATGCTGATTAGGCATTTAGTTGGCCTATGTGCTGAGGTGGCTGACATTCCTTTTGTCCTACAAGAGATTTTAGATGCACTAGATCGCATAGAGGCCTGTGTCTACAACTCCGAGTTCAGAGGCACGATGATGTGTCTTCTTGATCCTTTGTCCTAACTTTGTGAGGCAAAGAACATCAAGGTATTGAAAGGACCGGACCATGATGTTCATCTGCGCCTTTAGGAGGAAGAGATTAGAATGGCAGACCTAACTTCCCAACAGACCCGGGTACTAACAGAGATCGAGCCACTAGTGCAGGACGCTGATGAATTAATGGCATAGATGGAAGCGTTGAAGGAACGCTTTAACAAAGTTATGAATCGCCTTAAAACCCGTAAGAGGTTCGTTGATCATGTGGGCAATTTTATTCGCCGATCCATTTATATGGTAGACCATTGCAGGGGCGAATTGATAAGCCAAGAGATAGACTGGTGTGATGGAGTCTACAGGGAAACGATTCGTAACCTCAACATAGCACAATCAGATGTCGATGCGGCGAATGATACCTTGGAAGTGAATGCGGATGTGTTACCTTCGTTGCGTGCCAAACTCTTAGGTTTCAGTAGCCATGAGCCAACGAGAGGCTAAGGGTAGTGTAGGGAGTAGGGTAGAGTGCCCTTTGTTGTATTCTCTTTGTTGTAGCATCCATTTAATAAATTTTATAATTTTATCAAATTTTATGCATCTCGGGAGTTTTAGGCGTGTATCTTCCTTCCCCCTTTGAGAATTGTATCATGTAGTGTTTTAACGGAATGATATAGTTCTCAAAGAGAGATTATGGGGTGGATGAAGATGGGGTTGCGCCTACCCTATAATGGCAGGCTGCTTACGTACCCTAAAATAGGATCAAGCCCGGCCGTCGTTCGATTATGAGATTTTGGGCATTTTGTCCTTTTTGTGCCCCTAATGGTTGCCCATTAGGACTGCGGTTCGCTTAATTTTTGTATCGCATTGTCATTGCTGGTTTTCAATGTGATTAGCGAGGATTTAATCTTGTCGTGAGTGGATTCTTTTACTCATGGTACCCAATGCTAGTTTTCACCCGCCCTTTCCATCACGCGTGATGCATATATTTTCCTTTTTTGCCCTTAGGATCTCTTAACCCAAATCTGGGGTTGCCTATTTTTACATCTCATTACCATTGATGGTTTTTAATGAGATCAGCCCTTTTTTTTAGAGGTTGCATCCGAGGAAAATGGACACCCGGACTGCCTACGTACCTGTACATGACAGGATCAAACCGACGTAGTTCCTTGAAAGCCATTACGACCCCTCTTAAGGATAATATTTCTTCAAGAATCTAGCGTTGGTAACAGGGAGGATTTGATTGCCTTTCACGTCCCAAAGTAGGTATGTGCCATTAAGATAAGTTTTTTCAATGGCACATGGGCCGTCCCATTTAAAGGCAAATTTTCCTTCTTTCCTTCTTATGGGATCAAGTGGCAATCGTGTAAGGAGCACCAGCTCACCTTCGGTAAATGAGCAAAGCTTGACTTTCTTGTTGTAGGCCCTGACCATGCGAGCTTGGTATAATTGCATTGTTGTTGCACAGCGAACCTAGATTCATCAAGAGTTTCTAGTTCTGAAAGGCAGATTATTGTAGCTTTAGTCTTTGTTAGGCCATCCTGTATTGTCACCCTTAGGGATGAGACCTGGATTTCAACCGGTAGGACTGCCTCCTCACCAAACACCAAAGAATATGGGGTTGCTTGTGTAGGTGTACGAAAGGTAGTGCGGTATGCCCAGAGTGCTTCCAACAAATGCTGATGCCAGTCCTTTTTGTGCTTAGTTACCATTTTTTTAATGATCTTACAGAGGGTTTTGTTAAAAGCTTCTACAAGACCGTTAGCTTGGGGGTAGTATCTTGAAGAATGCTTCAGGTTAATGTTGTATTTTGCCATTAGTCGGTACAAGGGAAAACTCATAAACGGCTGCCCATTGTCTGTGATTATGTGGTCGGGAATACCGAACCTGTATATGAGGTCAGTTTTGATGAACCAGATGATATCGGAGGCTTTGATTTCTCTTAAGGCTACAGCCTCTGCCCACTTGGAGAAGTAATCTATTGTGGCCAAAATATACCGACGCCCATTGGCAGAAGTCGGGGTGATGGGTCCTACTATGTCCATTCCTCATTTAGAGAAAGGCCATGAGCAAGAGGTGGTGTGCAGGGGTTCAGCCAGCACATGGCTATAATCACTGTGTAGTTGGCAAACACGACATCTTTTGGCATAATTGATGGAATCGACCACCATCGTTGGCCAATAGTAGCTAAGCATTTTAACTAGTATTAAAGCTTAGGACCACTCTGGTGCCCTCCGCACTTCAGTCATCACTGTGGTAGCCTCATCGGTTGATAGACAACGTAATAATACACCATCGAGTGATCACCGATATAGTTGACTGCACTGCAAGGTAAATCGGGTAGCTCGTTGTCGTATCTTAGCACGCTTCATAGGGTCTGGAGGCTCTTTTTTATCCACAAGATGTTGGATGAAAGGCTCGTGCCAGTCTTCTTCCTCCGTGGTTGGCTTGCCACCGATATTCTGTGTCATGGTCGCATAGATCGGTGTTGCAAACAAATGAAACATTATCTTCGCTTGACGGGGCCAATGGGGGCAGAACCTATTTTTCTTCAATGTGAATGATGAGATAATCGTCTCTTGGATGTGTGAGTGATGTTGCCAAACTTGTCAATGCATCGGCTCGTCCGTTATGGTCTCTTATTACCTGTTGTATTTGCAATCGCCCGAACAACTTTGCCAAGTCTTTAGCCCTTTGGAAATAAGGTGTGAAACTTGGCTTTTGATATGGTAGAGACCATTCATTTGGTGAATAAAAAGCTTTGAATCCCCATAAACTATAAAGTCATCAATGGGGATTTCCAAGGCCAATTCAAGGTCTGCAATCAATGTTTCATACTCAATTTCATTGTTTGAACGCCCCTCTATTAGTGTAAGTGCATGACGACACCATTGTCTGGGATGACAAAAACGATGCCCACTCCTGAAGACTTGTCTGTGTTATCTCTTGGAGCAGCAGAAGGACCTCGGGACATGCCATCAAAGAACATTTCTCAATCTTTTTTTTACTTGTACTTGCATGACATTTTCATCAGGTAGCTCCATTTAAAGTGGGGAATCATCAGGTACTGGGTGTGAGGCCAGAAAATCTGCTAACGCCTACCTTTTAACTGTTCATTGTGGCACGTAGTGGATGTCAAACTCTAAGAGGATGATGGTCCACTTTGCGTTGCGCTTTTGTACCAAAGGGTGACTCATAATGTATTTTAATGGGTCAGCCCATGATATAGGATGGACTGTTGTAGTGAGGAGATAATGCCTCAATTTTTGTAGCCCAAAGACCAAAGCCAAACAAGTTTTTTCTATGGGTGAGTAATTCAACTCGACGCCGACCATTGTTCTGTTGAGGTAATATAAAGCATGTTCCTTGCCTTCCTCATTGTGCTAGGCTAACAGTGCCCCGAGAGATGATTTCATGGTTGCCACGTACAAAAGTAACGGTTTGCCCATAGCTGGGCTCATGAGCACCAGTGGATTTAACAAGTATTGTTTGATACTGTCGAAAGCATTTTGACAGGACTGGTCCCAAACAAAAGGAACTTCTTTCTTCATTAGGCGAGAAAAGGGTTGGCAACGTCCCGATAGATTAGAAATGAACCGTCGAATGTAGGCGAGTTTCCCCTGTAATCTCTTAAGTTCAAAGATATTTTTTGGTTTGAGCATCTTGATTATGGCTGTAATCTTCTCAGGATCAATCTCGATCCCCCTATGCCGGACAATGAATCCAAGAAACCGTCCTGATGATACGCTAAACACACATTTTAGAGGGTTTATTTTCAAATTATATCGGCAAAGTCGTTGGAAGACTCAGTCTAAATCGGTAATGTGATGTTGCCTGAGCTTTGTCTTTACAACCAAATCATCGACATAGCACTCGACCGCATCGTGTAACAGGTCTTCAAATATGTAGGTCATTGCCCTCTGGTAAGTGGCGCAAGCATTCTTTAAACCAAAATGCACGACTCTGTAGTAAAATATGCTAATTGGCGTATGAAATGCGGTGGCTTCTTCATCCTCTGGAGCCATTTGTATCTAGTTATATCCTGAATAACCATCCATGAAAGAGAGAGCTTCGTACCCCGTGGTGGCGTCTACCAATAACTCTGTGAGTGGCAGAGGAAAGTCGTCCTTCGGACATGCACTATTAAGGTCCCTGTAGTCAATGCACACCCTAATTTGGCCGTTCTTTTTTTGTACAGGCACGATGTTGGCAAGCTATTTGGGGTATCGACTTCACGGATGAACCTGGCCTTAAGCAAATTTTCTACTTCCCCTTCTATCTTATCAACAATATCATGTCTGGATTTTCGAGGATGTTGTTTGATGGGCCGCTGAGTTGAATCAATTGCGAGTCTGTGGATTGTCACATTGGGATCCAATCTCGACATTTCAAAGTAATTCCAGGCAAACACGTCTCAGTTTTGCCTCAAGAATTCTAAGTATTGTATCTGTTCTTGTGAATAGAGGCGTGCACTAATGAAAGTAGGGCGGAAGTCATCCTTTGTTCCCAGGTTTACCTTAATTAAATCGTTCACCATTGCTTGGCCTCCATCCTCGAGTTCTGGGGGTGCGGGCATCACTAAATCCATGACAAAGTCATCGGAAGACAACTTTTTTTTTTCTGTGAATAAGCACTCAAAGGGGGCGTCTTCGAACAGGTCTATTCTAGATGTTGTGATGGCATGTGAGGATGCTTTGAGTTTGGTGGGTCTCTTGCCCAATCCTCTTGTATCGTCCTTATTCCCAGAATGGATGACTAGCTGTTCGAAATGCTAGGTTAGAACTTCCTTACCCTTGTAAGAGTTCTTCCATTTTCCCTATTGATCAAAGCCAGAGTTTTGAAGCAGCTACGCAACCAACTTTATATGTGACAACAAACTGACCAGGTCCTTGAGTTCTTGCTCTGAGATAGGCCCTAAACTATTGGGAGGCTGGGTATGGATTTTAGGCAAAAAGATGGAGGATGCCTGGTAAGGGTCGACATGCATTCCTGACAAATGTGCTAGAGGGAGGACAAGGTCCTGGGCTACTGACTCAGGTAGTGATAGCGAGTAGCCCTTAGTAGTCATGGCACCATGCTTTACCTTGAGCTTCTATAGCTTAGTCCTGCCTTCTTTGTCTTTTGCTGATGTTTCTAGGGGATCAAACTTTTGATAATATGTGGCATCAGTGAAGTAGGACTCTGCCATTTAAAAGGGATTGTTATCAGCTATTATGGTACCCTAACTGTCTTGCCAGGGGTACTTGATGCACTGATGATACATTGATGGGACAACCTAAAACTTATGCATCCATGGTCTGCCTATAAGAGCGTTGTAAGCGATATCGACATCAATCACATACAAGGGTGTCCAATCCTCGATGTGACCAAATTTTGTCCTTAGCCTGATGGAACCAGGAGGGCGTTGCTCATTTTGATTGAACCCCTGGATGAGAAGTGTGCTGGGTTGAAGGTGGGATGGGTCTATTCCCAGATAGTCCAGTGTTTTGGTCGAAAGTATGTTGATTGTTGAACCGCCATCGATCATAACTCTTAACACAGGTTGATTATCGATGGATCCCATGATGAATAAGGGCCGATTACGGCCGGGATCATCAGAATACCAATTAGTATCTTCGAAGGTGACCGTGGGCATACACAATCCCTCCTTTGCTGCAGTCTGCCAAGAAACCCTGGCAATCTCGTCATTTGTAGCAAACTTGTCTGGATGAGTTAAGGCATAAATCATAGACGCCCTGAGTTCTAGTGACATGCGAAGAGCATCATAAACTGTTAGTAATGATGGGATCTTCTTGAGGTGTGCCATCACGTCATATGGAACAGGGTTATCTGTCTTTTTGATGGCCTTGGTATGTTCAGCTTCCATGGACACCTTCTTCATTGTGTCAACTTGTTGATTAGCTGTGAGACCTCAAGGTGGGATCTACTTTCTGGACCTTAATTTAACTTGATTGACGTGTCTGGAATGTGGTTGGCACCCCTCCACTAGGGTAGTGATCTTGAGCTTTGTAACATTGCAAGTCTCTATTTAGGGGTTATCAGACATTTCATTCTTAGAGAGGTCCTGAGAAATAGAAGCAAAGTTAGACTCATGGTCACTAGATTCGTCCGAGTCAGTGATCAAGGGTAGCATATCTTGAATGTTTAAATCATGGTGCCTAGTCTGCCATAGATTTGGAACATCATCATCTTAGTCAGAAGTCGAGGAGTCACTGGCATCCATATCAATGTCTTATTGGTTTTTGGGTAAGAACCGCACCACACTCTATATATATTGGAGGTCGTGCCTATATGCCTTTTGTCGGTGATAGAAGTGATCGATGAGCATCGGCCATGAAGAGACATGGCACGATGGTAACATCAACTACCAATTGAAAGCCTGTGAGTTCAAAGACACTAGAAAAAGTCATACCAATAAATTGTGGGCAGTGACTGGCAAGCCTGTTTCTTCTAAGAACCAGTGGATACGGAAATGGGGGTCCCCATTTCTAGTATATAGTGTAAGAGGAGGAAGCTGATAGCCTTCAGGAAACTCAGTGAGGTAGACCTCATGTCTGATGCGTTGCCTTGTTTAACCGAACCGTCATGAATCCAATAGCTGGAAAATGATTTGATCAGGAGCGCCATCAAATTTTTCATATGTTTGTTGTTGAGGGGGTTGTCTCAAGGGGTCCGTATTCCAAGGGTCGTATAGTTCCATGTCTGGTTTAATAAACTTGTGGATGAACATTTCGATCAAATGGCCCCAAGAATGTATACTTTGGGGTGCGAGGTCCATGTACCAATCCAATGGTGGGCCATACAGGGAAAGCAAGAACAATCGCAATAGAAAATTGTCATTATGCATTACCTCTCTACATGATATCATGAACTTAAAAAAATAACACCGTTGGCACTGATAGTTTTCATCTGAGAAGGTGGTGAACAACGGGACCTTAAAACCAAGCGGAAATGCCTTGAAATAAACTGCGCAATGACAAGGAAAAGATCGTCGCCTCAACTTGGCTAGTACATTCCGGAAGTATGTGTGCTTCCAGGGTGTCATTGGTAACCGAGTTATTCTAGCAGACCGTAATGGGGTGCCTGTTAGTGTGTTGGAGATACATCTAACATTATACCTATAGACCGCCAATGGAATAGTTACCCCTTTGAAATGATCTTGGTATGTCACGATGTTCTGCAACCAATCAATGACTAAGATTGATCCATGTGGTGTTGGTGCCCGTTGTGGTCCTTGTGAGCGGAGATTCCTATCATGTGCAATTGACATCATGTTGTAAGAAGCCATTGGAGGCGAGAATGGAGACTCTTCTGATGTAGTCGGCGCCTGAAGCAATTGTTCTAACAAGTAGTCTTCATGAGTCTTTTTAAGAGCCTTTTCCTTTCTTTGTGCTACGGCTTGGAGTCTTCTTTTCCGTATCATTTCGCCTTCGATTATGGCCCAATTGCCTTTATCATCCCCGTTACCTTGGATGCTGATGCGGTCGACCATGTCTTCATTATTAAAGACAACATTAGTGGTTGTAGCTCTCATTTTTGCATTTAGCTCCACAGTATTCTTATCAATTAGTTCTTGGAGTTTGTCCTTAAACACAAAGCGATCTTGTAGGGTATGCCCTAAAATACAATGATACTTACAATATTTTTGGTCATTAGTTTTGTCAGCTTCTGCTGGTCTTTTTGACTCAGGAGGTCTGATATCCTAAGATTCAATTGTTTGCCTAAAGAGACTCTCTAAATCATCCAGATGGAATGTGTAAGCCTTTTCTTGACGTTTTTTCATGCTCGGCCTCCTGAGAGGGGCCTCTTGCTCTGTTGGCTTGGTTGTCTCTGTGCTGTGTTTGACCTTTAACTTAGTGGGTGGTCTTTTAGTGCCCACCAT
>JAOXJP010181914.1:0-26467 GCA_025762735.1 Platanus orientalis
ATTGAATGCAACCAATTAAAGAATTCAAGAATGTAAGTAATGATAACAAAAAACAATTCTTGAATTAAAGAAAATAGTGAAAAAGATTAAATCAAGAAAGCAAGAAAAAGATAATAAAATAGAAATAATTTAAAAGAAATTAAGAATTATATCTTTAATTAAAGAATAAGAGAAAATTTAATCAAATTAATTAAAGAAATCAAGATTTCAAGTAAAAGATTACAAGAAATCGGTTCTTGATTAAGTTAAAAAAAAAATAGAAAATAATTCAAGAAAGCAAAAATTAAAGAAAGAAATCGAGAAAACAAGAATTAGAAGGGAGAAGATGAAAAAGATGAATAATAGAATAAAATTTAAAGATTAAAGAAGAAGAAAATGACTCCAAAGAAAATATCAGCCCAAATCGTGGACTCCAAAGAAACCAATTCTTTAATTCAAAATAATCAAATCTGAATAATTATAACCCTAGCCGTGCCTTATATAAAAATACGTTAAGTCCTAATTAAACATGGACTTAAATATCCTATAAGAGGTGCTGTATGATTAGCCTTCTTTACACTTATAAATTAAAAAAAAAAAAAAAAACATAAAAACTAATCTAAATATCAACTAACCCCCCATGGCTTTATGCCTTATTACAAAAGAACCCCTCTTCCCTCATATAAACTCTACTAAAAACACCCTAAAACAGTAAAATAAAAGCCTAATTAATGATGCCTGCACGCTCCCGTCTAAGGTCTAGCTTTAGGTTTGACCTTAAGCCTCCAAAGTGGGTAATGAGTGTCCATCTAATGAATGGCTGCCGCATCAGTCCCTTTCACCCTCCATTCCATCTTTGGTTCCCTACGTTTCATCCATCTGGACCAATCGTTCATGTCCTACTCTACCATCAACCCATTTAAATTTAAATGTGAATTTGGACTCCCTTTCTCATCCAACCTCTTAATGGTTTGAAAATTCCTACTCTTAGGCATGTCTTCCATCTGTAGTATCCCGTAACCTCCACCTAGATCGTCCACACGTGTGTTGTCTCCGCCGTGTTCCGTCACCCTCCACCTCCCTTCAGTCGTTGCTAGTGGTAACCCCTCCCCCTCCGCCACCTTGATTTCCATTGCGAAATGGAAATTTTGATCCTTCACCCATATCACCATGGGATACAATTCAGATCAGCTCCTCTCACCTGAATCCACAATTTACGGAACACCTCACAATCATCCAGGCCACAGTTGAACTTCACAAACCCTCCGCACAGCTCCCCAACGGCCTTCAACATTCCTAGTGTCCATAAATGGATTGGCTAACGGCCACCCATCTGCTCTCAGTCGACAGTGATACGCAATTATTTAGGATTTTATGTTCTACACAGACAATAATAGGATTCAACATACTATTTGTTAGAGTTGAACTTCATCCATATAGAATTATTGTCTTACTTGAAGATTTTTCTTTATTGCATTAGTAACTTCCGTTTGGCAAGTCGTGCACTTGACTGCATCACTGTACCCACGGGCCAAATATTGCTTCAACCTGGTTACCCCACTTCCTTGTATCTCCTTCCCCATAGTAGTTACACTTAGTGTCAAGTAGATAACCTTCAAGCAATTTTCCATGATGCTATCCAATGTCATTACGTTGGTTTGATTTTCTTGGAGGCATATAAATTCAAAAGTAATAAAAGTTTCGTAAAGGTATAATACTACTTTAGAGCCTTCTCGTCTGTTCTCTTCCATATCTTTCTTTAAAGCTCTAATCTTGTCTGACCCTTTCCCTATTCATTCCCTATGATGAGGGTTTGGTCCCCAGTGGCTCTCCTTAAGGTTAATGTTTGTGTCTGATTGGTGGTGTTGAATAAGGTCAATATCAATGATGTTTTGCAAAAAAGAAGACCTTATATGATGATATCCCTTATAACATATGCCTTGTGTGTATAGAAGAAGTGGATTCATGTATTGTAAGTTCGCTTACTCTATTTGGTTGTACTTCTTTTCCCTTGTGGATTATCACTGGGCTTTGCTTAAGGGCTGTATGGAGCTTGTGCAACAATGAAACAACTGTTTTTTTTTTTTTGAGGAGTAGGGTTATTTGAAATGGCCTTATTCATGGGGTATTTGGAATGAGAGAAATTAATGGAGACATCATGCTATGTGGCAGCCCCAAGGCTTACCATCGTAGGAAGGGGACCCTTTGGATCGAGTAGGATGCTTGGATGAGACCACATGTCATGGCTAGAGACGGTGGGGAGCATGTGGAGTGTGATTTAATGTCATTTTATGTGAGGACATGGGGGACCCACACATGGTTTGGTGGGTCCACACGAGAAGTACCTATGCAACCCCAAGAGAGAAGTTGATTTGCTGTTTATGTTATTTATTTGAGCGTTTTCTCTTTTAGTTGATGTTTTATGCATTATTAGAGTTAGGACATTGTTATTTTTTTGGGCAAAGTTGACATCACATGTTATAAGGGAAAAGAATGGATGGTGGACCACTTTAAAGGAGGCCCATGAATTGGCCAATTTTAGCTTCTATTTTCTATTAGAAAGTGTCTTCTTTTTGAATTTGAATTGTTTTGTAATGGGGAAACTGATGCAGACATTATGACCGAGATGATGATTGGGCCATGTTCACAACCCTTTATTTATATTTTTATTTTCTTTTATGTAGTTGTGTCTCATGTAAAGCGAGGGGGGGGCATAGGATTTTGAGGGCAGTTTTGATATTGTTAGTTATTTGGGGATTTTTCGTTATTTATTGTTGTTGGGGGTTGTTTTGGGTAGGCATTATCTGTATTAGGGATATTTTAGTCCAAACATGGGTTTTAATTTGTAAACCTAGTCGTGGGACTCTATAAGAGCAACCCACGAACAACTCTTTTTTACTTATGTGATATTTGAATAAAATTTTAGCCTCACGTTTTGATGTCTTCTCTCTCTTGCTTGTTATTGCAAGAAGAAGAAACCCAAAACCCTAGAATGGGTCTAGGCTTTCCCCTAGTTTAACGCTAGTGGTGGAAGCCACTCCCTTCCCCTTGGGTTAAAGGTTTCTTCCTCATTTCTTCTTCTAATTTTCCTTTTTATTCATGCCCTGTTTTTTTCTTTTTTTTTTGCTGATTTTTGTTGTGCTGAACTTGATTGAACTGCAAGAAATCCAACAATATTTCATCAACTTCAAGGTTTTGGATCAAACAAGCATTTAAGGAATTGTAATAATGTAGTATAATCAGGTTAAAGGGTTCTCCATCAATTATATTGGCTGTTTGAAGATTTTTGTTGAAGGTTAATAGTGATACCGGCGCTGGTTGCTCTCTAAGGTGTTCACACGACATTGAAGCTTGCTCCTACAATCAAGGGATTTATGATTGACTCTTTTCTCTGATTGTTAGGAACCTTAGGGTGACCCAAGAGGTGGTGGGACCCATCCCTTAGGCCCCACCCTGATCGAGTTATTCAGCCTTATCTCAGCAAGGGGCGTGAAAACCCCTATTTCTGGGTTTCTAGGGAATCAGCCCCAGACTCCTTATTCTTAGGAGTCTGGCTGAGAGTTGTTGGAGGGATTAAACTAACCCTAGGGCGATACTAGGGGTGTGCATCCCCATCCGGAAGTTGTCCACAATTGGGAGACACATATCCTTGTAGTTTCAGCTGGCGGTAATACAAGGATTGGGGCTTTTACAGGAGATCGAACACCAGTTTCCTACCTCCATTGTTTTGGGCTGATTCAAGCCATCTAGCAGCTCCTTAATACTTGGATGAACCATTATCCATCAATTTTTTTTTTTTTAAACCTAACCAAAAAAAAAAAAAAAAAAAACCATTATCCATCAGCCAAGCACAGGAAGTTCAGTTTTGAGAGAGCTCTATGGTGTTCCAATTGAAGCAGGCATAAAACAGAGCCCTCAAGATCATCCCACGAGACATCCTACCTCTTCATCATTGCTATGATTCTGCAGGAGACTTTTATACAGTGATCTAACAGGTCTTGTACAACACTATGGGTACAGACCTCATTGCCTAAACTTCTGTGAGGTAGAAGATATTGCTGGAGCAGTTTGGGGCTGGCGGTAGCATCATAAACAATTCAAATGCTTCATAGTTCTTCCAAACCTCAAGTTGTAGCCACAGTTGTCTTGGGTTGATGCTATTACAATGTCTTACCTAAGAAACTTCTCCAATCAAATTAAGTATCAAATCCTCTGCTACTGCTCCTCTTCGAACCACCATTTGAATGAGGCTGAATGATGGTTATGCTTACATGCTCTCGGCTGGTAGTTCCTCTGTACTGAACCTATTCTCTCATGATTTAAGCTTGCTACAGCTTTATAATCCTGCCTATCTTATGTCCTAAGCATTACATCAAGCATGGGATACCCTCTATTAATTCCTTTCTCCTTATTAACTGAGTTTTAGACACATTACCTTCTCTGTTTACACCATCAGCATCTGTGAGCCAGCAACCTAGTACTTTGCTATACTCTAAATTAGCCCTCTCTAATTCATATCATCTAGATGTAATCTTGCTTAGTACTTTGTATGCTTGAACTCTTATCATGCTTAATGAAACTAGCTTGAATGATCACTTGGATTTGCATGTGGATGTGCAAGTAGGAATTTTGTTTATTTTTCTTAGTACTCTTAACAGTTTTATTCCTATCTCCTGTGCGTACACCCCATAACCTACATGCATGCTGCATCAGAAACCCTAGTAGGAATCGTGGGCTACATAAAGAGACCCACCCTTCATTGTTGGACATTGAATTTTATGAATGAAAATTTCTGGTTTCTCTCCCACACGACTTGGGTTTCAAGTTTTGGTGCCAAGCTTGGAACCGTAAGGTAGGGATTACCTAGGGAGGTGGAGGTAGGGATTACCTCACACAAGATACTACATCATCTCCATCTTCTTCTCCTTTATTTTATTTGGTTGATTGCTGGTCACCTTGAAACTCTAATCTCCATCTCTTCTTCTCTTCAAGTTTCACCTGCAAAACCCTATTCCCACTTTCCTCAATCAGTCGGCCTCATCACTTTCACACCTCCATTGATTTCCCATCATAAAACCCCTAATTCCACCATCAAATCCTAATCACACCATCATCATAATCAATCGGCCAGACCCAATTAACACTTTTTTGAGACCCATGCATCAACACTTCACTTTTCCCTATCACTACTCAATTCAACCATCCATTAGACCCATCTTTATAACTTTCTGCCCATCAGATTTTCACCTTTTTCTTCCTGGTCTCTGTAACCTTTTGATTAGAGGGATTTTGAGTGATTCATATCAGAAATCAAAGTTCGTGATTATCTATTGACCTGTGGCAGCACCTAGAGACCTTTAATTTATATGTGTGCTTGATTGGAAGGAGAATATAGTATTGGCATACCTGCTTTAGTCTCAGTCCAGCCCACTGTGTTGGAATTTTATGTTTGATTATTACTATCAGAGGTGTTTTCTGTAACACCTTACTTGCTGTCCAAGAAGCTCCCCCAGAACTGATACTATTCACATTCAATACACTACCAGTATTGCTGATCAGAAGGCACCATAGAACAGATACCATCCACAAGTAACGCCACACCAGAATTGATACTTGTAACTCGATTGCTTGCTGTCCTGACCTCTCCACTGTGTGCTGCTACATAACCACTATAGAACTGATATTGGCTCGTCTCTTGTCTCAGACACCCCACAGGTATACACACTTTACAGCAACTAATTATATACATCTATACACTTTGCTGTCCAGCCTGTTGTCCTTTACAGTCAGCTTGTCTCAGACCTAAAATCCTACCTTATTGGTACACCATATCAGTCTTTGTGAACCACCCAAAATTCCCTAAAACTACCCATTGTTTTGATCCCTATATACTCACACACACTTGCTGTTTCACCCAGATTGTGATCCCTATACCCATATACACACTTGCTGTCTACGCTGCGTTGAACCCACATATTCTAGCCGAAAGGTTCTTACCGCACATATTCTTCACCCTTTTCGTGTGTGACACCAATAGGTCTTAGAACTTTGTATGTCTACTGATTTCCATATTTTGCTTGCGAGTTGATCTTATTTGCATTAAATCTACAGGCTGTTTTAACTCTTTATTTGGTTTTTATCTTAGCTTTGAGTGAATTATTACCTAATCTCTTACTTGAACTTGAAGTGTATTTGATTAGTGAGTAGGAATCTTGTTTATAATTGATCATTGCTTTATGTAATTTCCATGGATCTCTAATTGAACTGGAATTCACTTGCATGCTGCATCAGAAACAGCCACAATATTTTATGAAAAGAAGAAAGACTTTGTCTTGGTGGTTGGTTCAATCGAAGTCGATGTCTCTAATAGAGTGGCTTGCTTTAAAGAATTTAAGGGTCTCCAACTAAATGACATCTTTGGAGATTGTAGGGCTTGTGTGTTTTGTGCAGTGGAGTCCAAAGTAGTCTTGCTCCGAGTTGGCTGCCTCCCCCTAGTTGTTCTCTTGAGCTGAATTTTGATGGGTCTAGTTTTGGCAATACTAGTTTGGGAGGTTTTGGGGGTGTAATTAGAAATGGTGAAGGGCATTGCTTGTGTGCGCTCTCCGATCCAACAGGGATTTGTGACTACTCAAAGGCGGAAGCTTTAGCTTTGTTATGTGGGATGCAAGCTTTTAGGGACTTCGGGATTGTGGGTGCTATTGTTGAAGGAGGTTCCTCCTTTGCTATTAGATGGGGTAAAGGTAAATTGTATGAGTCTTTGGAGGTTAGCAAGCATCATTCATGAAATTAGGGATCTTGTTCAGTAGTTGAACCCCTCATTCACCCTTGTTCTTAGATCTCAAAATGATCTTGCTAACCATTTTGCCAAGGGTCGGTGTTTTGAGGCAGTTCATGCATGCTGGTCCTTGTTTTCCTTTGTGATGTTTGTTTAATCTGCTGTATTGCTTTAATACATTTATTTTTAATTTATCTCTTGATAAGCATTTTTATGTACTTTCATACTTTTAATGTCACATAATACAAAAAGTAGGGAAAAACTATTCAAATCGACATCAGTTATGCCAAATAGTTTATATGTTACAGCCCTTGGCTTACTTTATGCCTGAATTTTTTAAGACAAATTTTATAGAGTTCAAATAATGCTATAAATCGTGGAGAAAAATGGATTTTCCTTATATTTTCTTCAATTACTTTTTCTTTTTAAAATTTTAAATAAATAATAACAAATTATTTTCGGCAAAATATGCCAAATTGTGGTTTTAGGTAGATCAGGTGTGCAACATATAAAATAATTATACTAAATCATGCACATTTTAGTTCTGGTTTTTGATTCCATTTTTTAAAACTTTTTTTGAAATGATTTTTTTCATTAGAAAAAGTTATATATTTATTAAAAAAACGTAACTCTGTGATGGGTTAGATCGGGCCAAAATGCTACATATAAGAATTTTGGACTAACTGTGTTTTTTTTCCTAATTAGGGTTTTTGGATTCAATTGTCAATCCACAACTCAATTGCTGTTTTTTATTAAAAACATTGTGCACTGTTATTCACAACTTCATCAAAAAAATTTCTGTTGTTTATTTAAAGGGTCTTAAATGGAATTTTTTCTTCAAAATTAGTTGCAAAATGAGACTTTTCTGCTGTTTGAGGCATGATGGTTCTTCAGTTGACATGTCATTCAACTTGGAGCACTTTTACAATAGGAAATTAACTTTTTAGCGAAGTGTCCGAAATGTTATGGCACATTGACATTTTGACCAGCTTTTTGTAACTTCTTGTTTACTTTAAATTATCATTTTGGTGAGTGTTGAGACCAATGATTTTTATTTCCATGTTGTTCACAGTATTAACTTAACACTGGGTAATGCATGGAGACTGCCCTGGTTTCCACTTTTGTAAAAACCTGCGGTGGTCGGTAGCTTCATTTGTAATGTTATGAAAATCCTAAGGAAACTATAGATCCTTCCCCTATGGTTTTATTAGGTTTTTCTCTCAAGACTGACTGCAGTTTCTGACAACTCCAGTTTTTGTTACTTGCTGAAATGGAGTTGTCTCCAAAGATGAAAGGACAGGTGTCATATGATTGTCCAATGTATATGACAGTTTAAAAGTAGGTGTCCACCCTTAATATTGTACTGGTGGATACAGAGTTCCACCAAAAGACATTTTTATATTTAGCAGGAAAAAAGGTTAATTAAAAGCATTGAAACCATTATTAAATATTCTGCATTATTTGGTCTTGAAAACTCTTGCAGAAGTGGCATTTCTACGTTTCCTCTATAAAGTAGCATATCTTAGTCTCCTGGTGTTTAGTCTTATGACACCATTATTCTATATTCTACACTTTTTGGTTTGAATTTTTTTTTGCAGAAGTGGCAGTTCTGGGTTTCCTCTATAAAGTGGCATTTCTGAGTCTCCTGGTGTTTGGTTTTATCATTCGTTTGTAGTGGGGTAGGGAGAGGTTAATTCTTCTGTTGGTGCAACTGGCATCATAAATATGTTCTGATTTTTTTTTTTTTTTTTTTGTTGGGGGGGGTTGAATTTTCTATTCACAGAATCAGATGCAGTTTGGTATTTTATCACATATTATTGTGGTATATCACTTGCTTATTATAGATAACCTTTTGGGACTGCCGCAGGGTGTTCATGAGAGTGTGTGTTGCTCTCATGAACTTGTATTAATGTGCCTCTTGATTAAACAATAGTAAGATGCTTGGCCTTGCTTTTAGGGTGAGAGAATTCTTAGGTGGGACTTGTGAATTTAACAATCTGGAATTACCAGCATGTGCCTTGCATATATATCAGGCACAATAGTAATATGGTGGTAGCATCGTGTAAAATCCCTCCCTGCTACTTGCATGTCCTAATTTCATGCTCTGGCATATTTCACTTTTATGATCCTATTACCTAGCTTTCGTTCCTTTTTTTCTTTTGGTAGTACTCGTACCTTATTCTAATGAATTCTCTGTTGTTTGTTTATTAGCCATCCGCTCTGATACACCTGAAGAATGAAAGGAGGCCAGTGGCTCAAATTTCTAGAGTGTTATTCTGCTTCTAAAGGACTTTCTTCTGTTATCAGAATAGTAAGCTGGTTTTCTTGGAGAAATAATACCTCTTGTTCAAAGACACCTTTTGGATTTGGGAGGGACGGAACCACACTTGCAATAAGTTAATTGCTGTTGGGCTTTTGCTGGAACTAATTTTTTATTTATTTTTGTGTTGCCTGCCTGATGAAATTTGAGTCGACATCTTAGAAACCGTTTCTATTGCAATGAGAATAGCATAGAGCTGGATTTTCTGCCGGGGGGCACTGAAAGCAAGTCTGATCTCAGGTCCCCTATTTCATTTGAATCATATAGCAATGGGATTCAGCTTGGGTGATAGTTCAGTTCCATGTGTTTCTTAGTGCTGAACTTCTCGTTCCAATAAGCCCTCGCCTTACCTTTTTCTTCTGGGAGAATTGATGTGTCCCTCGTTTTCTTTTGATTTCTAGGTTTGTAATTAGGCTTAGATTATAGGATTTGGTGACCTGAGGATTATATTTGTCTAAATCTAGTTTTGGGTTGTATGGCCCGAATTTTTGTCAAAGGGATACTTTAGCGTGCCCACAATTATAAATGCCTGAATCGGTGGATCACATGTACCTAACTTGTGGACACCATTGCTTATTCATGTTAAGAGTCATACCAGCTGGAGTAGGGAAATGTGATACCAGTACCAATCAATGCATTAAACTATGCCTGAGAAGAAGATTTGATTAGACATTGGCCCAGTCTAGCAACCTTAACTACCCAAATAATTGTCTTCCTTTAAGACCAGCAGAAAAAAATAAAGGTAGTGGTTTGGGTAAAATGGTCTAACAAGTATATAGTTATCAACATATCAAGCTGTTTTTGGGTCTGAGATATCTCTTAAATAGGATAATAATCATAGCATAAAAACAGTAGAAATGGTGGTCCTTTTGTTCCGCATACAGATAAATCACGAGTACATGGACAAACATTAATGGTCCCAGTACCAACTTTTAATTAAACAAGGTTTTGTAGGAAGGGTGCATACTCTTTACCAATGCCAAAATCTAATTATTTTCTGTATTCAAATCGTCCCCAATAAGTAATTTTAACTACTCAACTATCAGTTTTGGACCGCTAGGAATAAATGACAACAATATATAATACAAGGGCTCACTTGTCAAATGGTTCACCATAGTTTGAAGGACAATTAGTCAACCCAGAACTCAAACCAATTGGATTTATGGTCGTCCTGGGACAAGTAATTGTTTTTGTTACAATTCAAAAAGTTGATTTGATTCAAGAAAAAATCAGGAAACATGACCCAGTTCACTCTACTCGTTAGTTAAAATGAACATTTTCTCTATATTTTGCATATTCTTTGTTAATTAATACTTATCGATATATATATTTAAATTATTGGCTAAATTGACGAATCACCATGTAAAGTTGACTTAATGGACTATTGAACCGAGTTAACTATGACTGACAAAAGTCTTTGAAGAGGGTTTTGAACTGGAAGAAGATAAAAGAATTAATACACATGCTGAGGCAAAGCTACAATGGGTTGAAGAGTGATTTTAGAAGATGATTCCAATCCCAATTTAGTAAAATAAACATAAATATTCTCATATCGTCGTTTTCAGACTCAGTGATTTGGTTACCTTTAATCTTTCTGGTGAAACTAAATATTGATTTTGTGACGTTGATCCCATTAGTGTTAATTGTCATGAATTTGGGATGGAGAATGAAGCTTTATCATATGCTAATTACAATAGTGATTGGCATGATAAAGAAAATTATGAATAATTCGGTTATGAAAGAAAACAAGAAGTGATTTCTAAAAAAGCTAATGAAGAAATTATTGTAATATTGGTGCATTGTTTTGTTAAGGATCCATCGAATCAAAGATGGAAAGGACAATTGCTTACATCGTGATGATGTTATTTAATAAGGGTTAACAAATACAAGAATTGATTGACACATAAAATTATGATCTATGGATAAATCAAAGCGATTTAATGATGATGGGATTACTGAAAATTGGATTTTTTTGGGCCATATTGAAGGTTTAAATGTAGAATGAGTAAATATGAAACAGTTCCTTGAATTAAGAACACTTCTTACAGGAAAGTGCAAGACATACACAAACTTCGTCACCGTGCTTTATTGTTTCGTTGTAGCAATGAATACTAACAGTTATGTTTTGTTGTAGTAATGAACAGTAACAGTTAGGAGATTTATGGAGCAAGATTTTTGGTTCCTACACCTTTAACGCTTCAAAAAGAGAAAGAATGCTATCGATTGGACAACGCCATGGATTGACCAGGCTCTTAATCTCTCCTGGTCTTTATGACGTTCACTGTTTATCTCTTGTATCTTAGGCCTCTAAATTTCCTTGTATATTCAGTCTTTAGTTTATAAGGGCAGATTTCCTCTTGCACCCTCTTGTCTCACGTGCTATATGAAATGTGGTAAAAATAGCTCAACATTGGATGCAAGTAAATGTTTTTTTTTGGCCATGTGTCGTACAGGCGCATGGTGCAAGGGGGTTGTTAGGCGCTTTTTTGCGAGAGGAAATCCACCCACTTATAAACAGCTGGACCACAGATTAGGAATATGGCTAAGTCTTAATAGGGGTGTCAACGTGCCGAGTTTTGCCCCGTTCAGTTTGGGCTCCTGCTTGGTTCAGGACGAGCCTCAGGTCCCGAGCTATTGAAGAAAAGGGACCCAACAGTGTAATGACTAATGACCCATTTGCTCAATTTGTCTAGTTCGAACATTCCGACCGACAAACCGAGCTCCAAGCCGCCTGGCTCATTTACAGACCTAATCTATGACAATCCATGATTGTAAGTAGGCCAGACAAACTCAAGACGCATGCCACACTTTAAGCTGCTGTTGATAATTGCTCTCAACTCCTTCCCTCCATCACCCCCCCTCCCAACACACTTTCCCAAGACACCACCACAGTAACGGCCATCAGAGAAGCAACATCGGTTACCAGAAAAAAAAATGGGATCAAAAGCCGTCGTTCATGTCCTTATGGTCTCCTTACCAGCCCAAGGACACATCAATCCCTTACTTAGATTAGCCAAACGCTTGGCTTCCAAGGGTCTCTCAGTCACCTTCTCCACAACTGATTACATAGGCCACATGATGAGAAACGCCAACAACACCACCAACGCAGCCACCTCCATAGGCGAAGGGCAGCTCAGATTTGAATTCTTCTCCGACGGCTGGGCCTTCGATGAACCCAAGCGCAAGGATATAGACGCCAATATGCAGCAACTTGAGACAGTCGGAAAGGAGTCATTCACTCATCTACTCAACAAACAAGCCGAGGAGGGTCGACCCGTTTCTTGCCTCATTAACAACTCCTTCGTGCCATGGGCGTCGGACATCGCTGCCGACTTGGGCATCCCTTGTGCCGTCTTGTGGGTCCAGTCCTGTGCTGTCTTTTCAGCTTATTACCACTATTTCCATCGCTTAGCTTCCTTCCCTACCATTACCCAACCTGATCTCTCCGTCGATCTGCCTGCCATGCCTACTTTAACTTCCGACGAGGTACCGAGCTTCTTGCTCCCCTCGAATCCCGATCTGTTGTTAAGGAACGTGGTCATGGGTCAGTTCAAGAACCTCTCCAAGTCTTTTTGTGTGTTGGTAGATTCGTTCGAAGAGCTCGAACGCGAAGTTATCGAAACCATGTCTCATCTCTCACCGATAAAACCTGTTGGTCCTTTATTCAAATCTCCCAAAGAAGCTAGCACCAGCAGCGTTAGTGGGCACATGTGGAGAGCTGAGAAGGATTGCATCGAGTGGCTCGATTCTCAGCAGCCGGCATCTGTCGTGTACGTCTCCTTCGGCAGCGTTATCGCTCTAGAGAAGGAGCAGAGGGAAGAGTTGGCCTGGGGGCTCTTGAAAACTGGGCTTCCTTTCTTATGGGTAGTGAGACCTGTAAGTGAAGGGATGGACGATGAAGATCAAAAGCTACATGATGGGTTTATCAAGGAAGCTAAAGGTAAAGGGATGGTGGTGCAGTGGTGTCCACAAGAGCAAGTGCTGGCACACCCATCGATTGCTTGCTTCGTGACCCACTGTGGGTGGAACTCGTCGTTGGAGAGCCTGAGCTCCGGTGTGCCGGTCGTGGCGTTTCCTCAGTGGAGTGATCAGATGGCCAACGCTAAGTTTTTGGTTGACGTCTACAAGGTTGGGGTGCGTATGGGGCGGGGCAAGAAAGATTTGGTGCCAAGGGAAGAGGTGGAGAGGTGCATTCTAGAAGTGGCGCGACGGGTCAGGGCGGAGGAGATGAAAAAAAACGCCATGAAATGGAAGGACGCAGCTGAGAAGGCGGTGGCGGACGGCGGTTCGTCGGACCAAAATATCCAAGCATTTGTGGATGATATTCGACGGATGACAATGAAGTCGACCACCTAACCCCACCAATAGGGTGTTTTATTCCTCGTGTTGATGAGAAGTATAGTGCTTCACTCTATTACAATTTAAGCCCTTAATTAATTGGTAGAGTACCACTTATCTATTCCAAACCATCTGACATACACAGACATGATCTGAGTTATGCATCAATAAGGATCGTTTATCATTAATTAGTCTGTGTAAATTTGGTGTAAGGGGTGTACGACTTTACATATCCGGTGGTAACGAGGCCGTTACATGCATGGCAGTTGGTAGATGACCTAAGGCTAGGGGAGTAGGGGGTCATCGACACCTAGTTATAGTAAACGGATTGGGTAAGACAACTTAGAGAGTGGCTAAAGTTGGAATGACATCAGGGTCAACACATCAGTGCCAAAAAGTGTATTTCACTTTTCTTAACTGATGTGCTAGCCCTAAGGTCATTCCAACTTTAGCCACTCTGGGCTTGGATTATGTGAGAACGAATCTTGTGAGAACCATGAAAACGGCACCAGAGGGGCTGACACGTCAGTACCAAAAAGTGATTTGCACTTTTTGGGGGGCACTTATCACTTTTCGGCACTGATGTGTCCGTACCCTAATGCTGTTTTCACAGTTCTCACATAATTTTTAGTGACATAATTGTTATATTGTATGTACTATGTAGTGATTTGTTTCAATGCAAAATGATACAGTGAGTCTCATTTCTTTGGTTAATAGCCGGAAAGGATCAGCTCCTGCCAGCCTATAACCTGTTAAGGTCTTGTCTAATATGTGCCATAATATGATTGGTGGGAAAAATTGAAAATCATTTTTCAAAAATTGTAATTCACTTATTCCCTCTGATGATGAAATGCCACCTATTAGACAGGACCTTAACAGGTCATAGGCCGATAGGAGAATCCATCATCGCTAATAACTATCAACTTCTTCAACAATTTTTTTGGTTTGGCCACTTGGGCCTAATATCCTCTACGCCCCCCCTTTGTGAACCACCCAATGGCCACATAAGAAGGGGGGGAATATCACCTGCGCTGACCCTCTTTGTGCGACATCGTGAGACAAGACAGAGGGGAAGCACGACATCTCACAAAGAGGGTCGTCGCAGGTGATGTGAACCCATAAGAAGGGGGGGGGAATCAATTCACTTTTTGGAGGTGATGTGACATCTCAAAAATTGAGTTGATCCCTTCTCTTGTGTGGCAATTGAGTGGCTCACAAGGGGGGTGGCGTAGAGGATTTCAGGCCAACGCGGTAACATCTACATCACATTGACAGCCACATAAGGTAGGACCAGAGATAGCTGGGGATAGGAGTGGCAATGACCCAAGCCAAAGCCTGGATTTGAGCTTGTTTTCTAAGCGAAAATGAGCCGAGCTTCACTAAGCTCAACTTGCTAAAAGCTCTCATGCTGTTGCGCCTTTTTTTGTGTGGCTGGTGAGCTGATCTAAGCTTGACCTTTGCTTTCATGTGACAACTCCAAGCTGAGCTGGGCAAAGCTTGGCTGGGCCTTTCTCTTTTTTCTAATGGCTGACAAGTAGAGCCAAGTTTGACCTTTGCCTTCATGTGACAAGCCCATGCAAAGCTTGATTTGTTTCCACCCCCAGTAGGGGAGAACCAAAGCAGGTAACTCTACGGTACACGGCATATAAAGGGATTTGACCGTAAGTCTTTTATACCGAAGATAGATGCCACAGCCACCCTCGCATAGGAGAGTAATGGCGATAACAATCAACTTTTGAAGTAGATGTTACGAAATCTTTCGGGCCAACGGATTTTTATTGTTTCAGCTTGACATGAGTTTTATGCCACGTGGAGGGCTGATGCATGCAGAAGATCCTCTGTGCTGGATGGCACAGTATACCCTAGCACGGGAGTCATATGTGCAATCCATTGGGTGCAGTAGCTTGGAGCCATATCCGCTGTGCAGGGTGGCACTGTATACCAAGACATAAGGGGAGTGGTCCCCATGCAAAAAGTGTATGACCCCACCCCCATTGTGTCTTGGTATACTGTGCCACCCGGCACAAGAGGATATGGTTCCCACTAACTTCCTAGCTTACTGTGCTGAATTTGCCTAGCTGTCAGGCGTGTCATACTATAAGGCCCAAGCTCCTAAGGTACTGAGATCAGGCTTGAGATTGAGGCAAACGTGGCTCTCCAAACCTACTTCCATTGGTTGAAAAAATTGCCCAATGATTAGCGGTAGCAAATTTTGCTGTAACTTATTGTATCATGAACAACAAATTCGTAAAAACACAAAATCCCATGTTAAAAGACACAAAACCCTATGTTAAAAGACAAAATAGCCATGTTTTCGTTCATGCTACAAATGCTTTGGTTGTCTTGGTATAGCATGTCGTTTTTGTTACATGTGACGCGCGCGCGCGCACACACACACCCAAAAGGTGTCATAAACCAGAGTAAATGTATTGAGCTAGAGTTCAGATCAGTTAGTTGATTTACAGTGGATACATTTTTAAGTGTCATGGGTTGTGTGCTTAACGAGCGTCTTTTGACAAATAGACGTGAACTTTAATTATCTCAATTGTTTTTCACAATGCCCTTATTTTCACTAAAAATTAGGTAAGAACGAATCTCGTGAGAACTGTGAAAACGGCATCAGGGTACAGACACATCAGTGCCGGAAAATGATAAGTGCCCCCCAAATTGATGCATCAGCCCCTCTGGTGCTGTTTTCACAGTTCTCACGAGATTCGTTCTCACATAATTCAAGCCCTGGGCTGGGCAACTTTACTAAAATCTTGAGCTTGTGCTTGAAATTTTTAGCGGTCTTGGGCCTGTGCAGGCCTGGTAGTATGCGGACAAAGACCTTTTACAAATCTCTATTTATATTACACCCAATTTATTTATTTTATTTAGAATTTATAAAATAAATAATCTCAAAAAGAAAATTGTGAAAAATCAAGTCTCAGTTTAGGTGAAGAAATGCCACCCCAAATGTTTCTCAATTTTGTCATGTTCCACAAATTCAAAGAATTCCCACCCCAAAAGTTACTCAATTTTGTCATATTCCACAAATTCACTCTCAATTAAAAACCCAAAAGTTATGCTATTAGATTGCTACTAGTTTGAGATCCAAGCCCAAGCCCATACTCTTGGCGAATGTTTGGTGGCCTATAAGCCCCATCGTCTTAGGCCCAATCCATTGACATGTGACAAAGTTTAAAATTCTTCTTCTTCCCCTCTTTCCCCCAAATCCATCTCTCCAGTAAACAAAATAAAATTTTAAAAAAAGGAACACCAAAGAAATAGGTAAAACATTTCTCCAACCATATGGCCCATTAGAGTTGGGCTATCCCAGCCGATTTGGGCTGCAATATTTAGTGGTAAAATTACCTATAGGGTTAAGATGGTGTAAGAATTGGGTTTGTAAGGGTTTCCACTCCTCATTTCTTTGCTGAAGGGTTTTTTAGAATTTTTCTTTTCGAGGGCAAAAAGAGATGGAGCTTGACTCATCATGAGTTCAGCTTGAGCCTTGCTCCAAGCTTGCAAAGCTGAAATTAAGTCTTCAATTGAGCTCATTTACTTAAGTGAGCCTGAGCCAAGCTACACTTAGTTCAGCTCGGCTTGGAGCTTGGCTCGTTATGAGTTGTGTTTGAGTCTTGTTTAAAGCTTGCAAAGCTGAGCCCGAGCCTCCAATTGAGTTCATTTAGCTAAGTGAGCTTGAGTTGAGCTGCACTAGGCTCAACTCACTAAAAACTTGGCTTATTAAGGGTCTTATATATGTATCTTATACAAATAGATACAGCTTATTCAATGATATATTTAAACTTTAAATATATTTATACACACAGATATAGCTGGTTATAGTATGAGCTGTGGAGCCTGTTTCAACCAGCTATATCTTTAGCCTTCAGAAGCAGGTTTGGCTTATGGGCTATTGAGCTTTAAGATTCATGTTTAGAGTAGTATGGGCCGAACCAAGCCTAAGTCGATCTGTTGAGAAAGTGTCTAGAATTCAACCTGAGATGTAACCTATATGTACTCCAAAATATTTTGACCCATATTCTCGACCCGATTGGGGTCCAAGTTGACCCACATAGAGAATAGGGTTTTGCAGATACATATATTGTGGGTTTCTTTATTTCGAGTGTAAAGGAAGAACCACACTTTATAATCTTTGTTTTTCGGTCATAGTAAAATCTCTATTGTTGTTCTTCACCCGTGGACGTAGGCTTGAAGCCAAATTACATAAATCGTTTGTATGCTTTGTGTGATTGCTATTTTCACTATTTTTCTTTCTTCTATTTTATTGGTTACAACTCCAAGTCTAGGCATTCTGCATAAGACAATCTTCATGAACTGAACCTAAGCCTGATCCTTGTGTGATGAACCTGAGCTGAGATGTGCAAATTTCAACTTAGCTCGGCTAGTTGACATCCCCAAGTAGGGCCATATACTCTTTCTTCCAAAATGACAAAATTGTTGTAAGGGTTTAAACATACCACATTCTCATTTTTTTGATTTTTTCTCCCTTTTTCCCTCCTCTGTCCAGCTTCCACCACTAATCATGGTCTCCGTTTACCCATGTCTCCGTCAGTGTTCACCATGGCCAATTATGGATCACCCACCACAAATGTCCCCTAAATGCTTTTCCAGATGCATGGTTGGACTTCTCTTCGCTAATGATGCAATGGTGGATCACATTATATATATTAGAATGGGTGAGGATTTTTTTGGTTCATTGCCAAACTATCTCTGACTTTACAACAGCTAAACTGCAACCATCTTGATGTATATAAAAGATTAATTATGAATATAGAGATTAGGATAAGAAAAAAAAAAAAAAAGTAGGAATAGAATTGGTATAATATATTTAGAGTAATCAAAGGATTTGGATTAGTTTTTGTTAGTAGATTTAGAGTGGCTGATTCACCTAGACGAATATGGACTAATTTCGCACTCATTTTGATTATCATGCAGTCTTGATATATATAAATAATGTTTATGGTAGCTATTATTTACCCTAGTCTACCCAATAAATCTTTGACTTATGCTCTTTAGAAGGTCAGCCGAATTAGATGGTTTAAAGCTTTGAGAGCTTTAAATGATCAAGAAAGGATGGAAAGGATCTGCTACACCTAATTTGTCTGTCCCTCCATGTCCCCACACCACAGGTTGACACACATGATGGTTATTTGAATTTGATGCCTCTTTTAAATAGGGAGAAAATGTTCATTTGAACACTTTTTCATGGTTTTTACCCTATAAATCCCATTTTTATGGGTACCTAATTTTTCATTTAAAAACTGTTTTAAAAGCTTTAATATTAAACAGTTAGGTTTTTTTGGGGGGGACACGAGGGGACAGACAAATTGGGTGTAGCAGATCTTTTCCTTGTATGATCTGGCTCTTTAAAGTAAGCTGAAACTGAAAAGCTTCTTTAGAGAAACAACATTCAAGATCTAAACTAAATTCTTTTCTTTTTCATTTTAATGAAAGCAATAAGTAATTCCACAATCTCTACCAATCCCACTAGTAGAGGCGCAAATTTACTTGAACTAACATTGGCCCATGGAACCTATGAATCAGCAAGTACGCACTACCCTCATTGATTTTACTTTTAATGCTCCTCCTGGTGCTCTATCTCCAATTCACAAGTAACATGAAAGGACAAGAAGCACTTGGGCAGGAACATTCAATTCCACATCAACTTAAAGAGCTGCAGACATAACAAACTTCTACCCATCTTCTGTTACAAACCCAGGAACAAACGGTGCCCTTCCTTGGTTATAGATTTCATGGCCCCATTCTTAACCCAGCAGAGGCAACAAGAACAACAGCCAACATCGACCAGGCTTCCCACCTGCCACAACCTTTCAAGAAGACGATCAAACATAGAAGCTATCGCAGAAGCAGTCGCCTTCATACCCTGAACGACCATCCGAAGGATTGCTTGAATCAGGAATGGCTGGAGAAACTATATTAAAAAACAAACCCTTCAATACAAATATGTGGAGCAAAGAAGCCTCCCCCAATCACAAAATTCTGTGGTGTCACGTCCTTTCAGATAATCGCCCATGTTTCATTTTCGTCACCGGAAGGGAAAGCTACCCTGCAGCTGAGTGGGGCTCTATGACTTGCCAAGGCATCCATATGCTCCTTGATAGGCTCAATTAGACAATTGGTTCAATCAAGATAGCTCAGTTTGTTGATATTCTCTCTCTCTCTCTCTCACACAGCACAAATATTTCATGGTGAAAAAGTAAACAAGAAAGACCCACATTCATGGAAAATTCCCGAATGGATAAAAAATGCTCACCTTAACGAATGCTAACCACTGCTCCTTGTCAGGCGGTGGGCACATCAGCGCTGAAAAGTGAATATGCACCCCCCAAAAAGGTGAAAGTCACTTTTCAACACTGATGTGTCCACCACCCCTGACAAGGAGCAGTGATGAGCGTTTGTTAAGGGAAGCGCTCATGAACCGATCCTGGAAAATTCAGTTTCAAGTCTGGAAAGTTGATTTGCCCATTACATGAATAAAACAATAGAAAAGCTGTTGATTCTTTATATAAACGACCCACGTGGTTGGTGGGCCTATACAACTAATAAATGGACTCCACAATGACTTACTTTAATCATATAGGTACATGTACACCTTGTAACTTCCCATAATAATTCAACAGTATTTGCTTTTTAAGAGAGAGAGAGAGAGAGAGCCAATCGGGTACCTACCCTCTTTCAATGAACCCCAAAGAGTTGGTGGTGGCTTGTGAACATTGAGTTAGGTATATTAGTTAAGAAACAAAGGGTGCCCTACGAGGGATTCCCTTTCTTCTCCTTGGATTGGAAGGTGGATGAGGCGTGGGAGGGTATCTGTCTTGTTGGGTTCCTTCACCCAATTCTTCTCCCTCTCTTGATACTTTCGATATACCTTCTCCTCTTCCCATTTCTCCATTCTTGGTGTCCAAGGCAAAGCTTGCATCTCCATTCCTCTTTGTTCCTACAAGCTAAGTAAAAAAAACAAAAACATAACCAAGTAAATAACCAGTCCAATTAACCCCATTTAATCAAAAATTAACGAGGCAATTATCTTAAGATGATCATGATAATCATACTTAATGGGTCATGATGATAATGAAGATGATTAATATGATGATGATGATGATGAAGATAAATAATGGTTGATGATAATGGTGATGAATTTGTGAGAAGAGCAGAGACTAACTAACCTTACATCCCAATGAACAGAAGCGAAAGGGGTCCAAGAGGCTTCTCCCACAAATTTCACATAAATGAGAGCCCCCTTTACCTGTCCTAGGCTGAGGCCTCTCATTCAGAAACAGAACTCTTGCATTGTTTATCACATAGGTCTGAACTCCACTTATATCCAAAACCTTCTGAATTTCAGCCACCCTCACCACATCATGATATGATGATCGCCTTATCTGCAGAAAACCCAATTCAGATTCCACTCCTCTTCAAACAATGAATTCAAAATAAACATTCAAAACAGGGGAAAATGAAAGATTTCAGGAACACCCACTTGAATTACACGATGATCCTTGTGTCTAGATGACCGGCAATATAAGCAAAATGCATCCCCATTGCAGTCAAGACAATACATGTTGCATTCACTCCGGGCAGCATCGCCGTGTGTCCGGCAAACGGAGAAGAAACCTGTCGAAAGCATCGATTCGAGCCACAGTGGTGCCAGCATTGACTCCTGTGAAGAACCCAGATCACCAATTCCATGAATTAAACCAATGAGACATGTTTAAGGAGGAAGACAAGATTAGTTTTATGTAATTTGGTTTTGTTTTTCACTAAACCAACATTACCATTATAAGGGCTGATCTCTTGGTAATGAGAAATTGAAGAATGGATGCAAGTGTTCGACAGAGAACCTCTGAGATAATGGCGGACAATTCTCAGAGAAACTTGAAAAATGAGAATGAGAGAGACGGAGAGAATGAGAAAAGAGAGATGCCTAAACGACCTGCAACTTAGAATTCAACAACCTCACCTAGTGGACAAGCACATAAACAACTGTTCTCAAGCTTTGGCCATCCGACGGTTGAGATTCATCCTGGTGGATGACTTGCATCCTCGACCGAGTTGGATTGGAAATGAAGGTTGATCTTTGGTTCTTACCCTCTTTGGCTCTTCTTTGCGTCTTTTTGTAAGCACAAGGTCGGCAGCTAGGCTACGTATGTAGGCCTGAAATTCTCTACGCCATCCTTAATATTATTTATTATAGATTATAGAAATAGAAAAAAAGAGAATTTGATCGATTACTTTACTTGTTGATCCCTTTCCATCCCAGATTTGCAAATTCTACATCATCCTATTTGAATCAATCAAAAAAGGAATCAATGGCCACACAAGGGAGAGAATCAATTCACTTTTTATAGGCCTGGCATCTCAAAAACTGAGTTGATCTCCCTTGTGTGGCCATTGAGTGGCTCACAAGGGGGTGACATAGAAGATGTCAGCCCATGTATGAACAAGGGAAGCTGTTCATGAAAAAATTTCCCCTTCCATGTGGATGACTAGTGTGTTTCCACATGACATGATGGCCAGAAATCCTCTATGCCACCCCCTTGTGCTACATACAAGGGGGATCGACTCACTTTTTGGGATGTCACATCACCTCCAAAAAGTGAATTGATCTCCCCTTGTATGGTCCTTGAACATCCCACAAGGGGGGTGGCGTAGAGGATATCAGCCCTTTGTATGGACCCCCTTGGTTGGGGTTTTGCTGGTGTTGACACAGCAGCCAAACGGTTGAGCTGCGGTTTTACGTTACCCTGAATTACCCTTGTGAAATTATGTTATTAAGGGTGAGCTGCTGATCTTAGACTTTGTAATGACTCAAAGCTTTTAAGCAATTTCAAGGTAGGATGTCACATCGGATTAAGGAAATAAAATTAAGAGATTATGTTAAGCTGGTCCCAGGACTATGGTGAAAACTCTGTCCTCACTCTTGGATCTTGATTTTGAATCTAAATGCAGGATCCAACGATGGCTAGCTAAAGTTTGCTTGGGGCTCGGATTATTTGCAAATGAATCTCGTGAGAACTGTGCAAACGGCACCAGAGGGGTTGACACATCAGTACCAAAAAGTGATTTACACTTTTTCGAGGGCATTTATCACTTTTTGCCGCTGATGTGTCCACACCCTGATGCCCTTTTCGCAGTTCTCACGAGATTCATTTTCACATGATTTTTTTCCGTTTGCTTGTGGACTTAGAGACTAGTTTAGATCTCAATTGAGAAAGAACACTCTCAATTATCATGTTTGTTTTAATTTTGGGTTTAGTGAGAGAAGGAAGAATTTAATATTTTGATCAATTATTGCTATATTTATAAGAAAAAGTTAATCTAAGAAAACTTCTCCATTATAAAATTCCACAGTTACACCTACTTGGTCGACACCATACTTTGAATCTGTTCTTTTAGAAAGATCATCCAATCTCAAAATTTTATCTCCGTCCATGAAAATATACAAAGATGTATAACTCCTCACCATCTAACAGCTATTCCATTTTGTTGTCTATTGAGTCCACTCTCAATCAAGGTTGAGTCATCTCCTCTCTGAATGAAGATCAAAACGTGACAAGATGCTTGGCAAAGGGTGTCTTGATAAAAACATATACATTTTTGTTTTTATCTAAACAAATAGAGATACAAAAAGTGCATGGGACCCACACTCCTGTGACGGGGTGAAAGTACATCCTGGACAGAACATCCTTTTTCTTTCTCAACCTGCTTTTCGATACACATTGTGCTGCAGAGGTACTGGTATCTCTCCATTGAAACTGTAGATGCTTTGAACCTAATTTGCTGAATTATCGCCGGTGTAATTATAATTTGAACAATCATTCCAATATTTTAAAGGAAATGTCAATAGAAGATGGATTATGGCCCACAGAAAGAATTGCTTTTTTAATGACTAAAATGTCTTTTAAAAGAGAACATTTCTTGGATTATCAACAAGTCTCCTTGGATTTCACATTTACAATAATAATAATATAAAGTGAATCAGCCATTGAGAAAACAGAAAATAACTCTATCAGGATTTGGTATGAACCAACGTGAACGAACCGAATGCCATAGGGGCGGACACATCAGCACCAAAAAGTGAAATATCCCCCCTAAAATGTGTAAATCACATTTTTGGTACTGATGTATCCGCCTCTGATGCCGTTCAGATCTTGTTCGTTCATGAAGTGTTCGTACCAACCAAAAATAAATGTAGCGACGCCACACCGTAGAGGTCGGTGGTATCCACCAATGCAATTTACTAAGAGCATCCATGTCATCCATCAACTCATTGACCTGGACCACTAATGTCATGGGCCATTAGCATGTGTATGTTTGGCGATATCATTATCGTTGCCTATTCTCACAAAAAGTCCTTTTTCATCCTTCACCTCGTCATTATCATTACTTCTTAGGTTAAAAAAAAAAAAAGATGATCACAACCATGCAGTCTACATATTCTTTACTGGAGAGGACTGTGGAAATGAATTGATTATATTATCTCTTGATGTTAATTGGGACCCATTGAGACTTTCATGAACCCTAAACTTGCACTTGTTTTTTTTTTTCTTTTTTTGTCAAATGACCCAACTGGAAGGTATGTGTATAGTGCTAAAAGAGAAAAAGCGATTCACAAAGGTGTTCAAAAGAAGGGTTTTCTTTCCATTGGAAGGAAAATTTGGGGCGAACTAGGGTTTGCTTTGGAATCCTTGAAAAAGTGATTCCGTGATGGGAGGAAAAGAATAAAAGTTGGATATTGATGATTGGGGTGAAAAAAAAAGAAGCCAAACATGCCTTCAATTAAATGAGATCCAAAGCTGTGAAGAAAGGAGGATAGCTTGGGATTCATATTAAGTATCCTTTGCTTGATCTGCTCGAGTTGATAAGATCCCTTTACGCAAGAACGAAAGAAGAGCAAGGCAGGGCAACTTGGGAACTTGCACTTTAGGGACCATTTTTCTAAGGCATTCCCATATTTCATGCCCAATACGATTTTAATTAGTCTCCAATGGAGATTAGCTGGTACTGGTCCCTTTTCAAAGTTTATGCTTAATTCTCTCTCAAGCTTTAAGTCCCTCAAAATCAACTAATAGCTTGACAGATGTCACCAAAGACATACTGGGTTGGAAAAATAACCGGGTGGGAGCAAATCTTCTGTGACCACAGTATGACCCCTGAGAATTTGGTAAGACCACCTGAGGTCAGCCTAAGGTGAGACCGACATCAGGGGTGACACATCAGTGCCAAAAAGTGAAAAGCATCCCCCAAAAAGTGTAAGTCACTTTTCAGCACTGCATGATGTGTTGGCCCCCAATGACAGTCTCACCTTAGGGTGATTTTAGGGAATGCACCAAACCCAAGGCACAATATGACACCACAGGCTGGCACGAGGGGTGTGTTGGGTTAAAAGCATTAAAAAAAGTGTTTAATTCAAAAAGTATCTGGCTTGAAAGAGGTACCAAATTTAAAAAGACATCATGTGTTAGTCTGTCCTACATATTACACAATGGTCACACCAATTTTGGTCACAAATGCTTTGTTTCCTAACCAGATTAGTGATCAATAAATGAATATTTTAATAAATAATGGAATACAACTCTTTGATTTTATACTTTTTACAAAAAAAAGTAAAACCTCTGATTCTTTGTCAACGAAATCTAAGGGCTTGAATGCGTGTTTCTTAGATTCAGGTGTTAATGTTTTATTGTGGGGGAATCGCTTTTTTTTGGAGCTTCGTGCTTTATCCAAAAAGGAGAGAAACACTGCGAATCTCACTCTCAGGACCGGATTTGTGACATATCTCTGAAATACAAGAAGTCTTCTTTTCTCTAGCAACGAACTGTTGTTGATGGAGAGACCAAAAAGTATACATTGAATCTTTAAGTCTTAATTTGGAGAGCTCTAAAGATGCTTTGGATGTTTTCTTCTCTCTAAAACTTCTTGATTTAAATCTTTAGTCAAAGGTCCATTTTTTATGTAAGAGGAGGTATTTATAGACTTAAGGTTAGAATCTTATCAAACACTTAATTGGGTGTTGATTAGATGCTCTTACTCCTTTTCACTTAAAAAAGTGATTGTACATTCCTTGTTTGGAGAGAATTGCAATTTATAGAATTATTTGTATTCCATTAGTAACATAATCTTCTTTCATTACCTAAGAGAATCTAGATTTGATTTTGTTCAAATCTTTCTCATGCGGGTCACATGCAAGTCACTTGGGCCTACTAATAGATTGACACATGTGGGTTAGGTGGTCTTATGGGCTATTATTTAAAAACCAGACCGGTCCTAATGTACTTATCCATGTATTTAGGTCTATCTTATGAGTGTGAAGCTCATACATGGTTTTTGGGTATTTTGTGTAGATTTATGAGGGTATATACCCTTAATTGTAATTTATGCTAATTTTAGATGTCTACAAATGCCCCCTCAAGGATATGTTGACGGAAGTACGGGTGACGACAATGCATCATTGACTTCTTGTTGATGATAGTCTGAATAATGTGATTAATGGAAGTTCCTTCTCTTGACCCCTTTTTTTTAATTAATTTTTTTTATTTTAACTTTGACTAAATGTCGTACAAGACATTTGGTCTTCATCTTTGAAAAAAAGACTCAAGCATTCATAATATTATCCATTCTTTGGTTTGGACAATATCAATGCCACACCTTGAATCCAATGCATATTCTTTGCTTGAACCATGGCACTTAGAAGCCATGATGATATCTTGTGGCATGGTAACTATGATGACTCCAAGTGGCGGAGCTAGGATTTACATGTAGAGGGGACAAGCCAACGGATTATGTGTGCTCCCTTAACGGCTGCCAATGGTACTGTCACGGCCATTTTGTCCAGCGTTGTTCGCATGGCCATGGCCTGTGACACTTAGCCTTTTAGCTTTTTGTGGCCTGATGGCATTATTGTAAATAAGTCCAGTATGATTTTCTGGGGGGGTGGATATTCCCTTTTGGCAACAGGGGAAAGGCTTAAAAGCATCCTTGTAGGGGAGTGACAGGTCTTCAAGGAGTGTAGCCTCAGAGCCTTG
>JAOXJP010181915.1:0-12441 GCA_025762735.1 Platanus orientalis
TGTGTATAAGAGACAGGCTGGCTCATGATAGCCCTCAAACACTCTTTGATTCCTTTCTAGCCAAATCGCCCAGCAAACAGCAGGATAAACAAAGTTCCACAAAGTCCATCCTTTTTTTTATGTATTCCATATATCCCAGGAGAGAAAGAGAGATCCCACTTCCTTCGGGACAACCCAAGCAAGGCCAATCTAACTAAAAACATGGTCCAAACCTCATAAAGAAAATGACAATAAATGAAAAGATGATCAATGCACTCAACAGCATGAAGACACATTGGGCAAGCATTAGGAAGGATCAAACCATGATGCTAAAAAAATCCAGAGTAGGAAGGCGCTTAACACATAGCAAGATAAAAAACATACTTTTGAGAAGATGTTCACCTTCCAAATCTTCTTCCACAAAAAGACAGGAGTGATTGCCAACCATTTCTCCTCTCTATATAACTTAATAGAGCAATTCCCATCTTTAGCATGAATCCATCTGATAGCATCCTCCAGACTTGAGCGTACTTAAAACGGGTCAACAAGCTCAATAAGGGTAGACATATCAACAATCTCCCAATCATTTAATCTTCAACGCAACGCAACATGCCATGCTCCTCCTAGTCATTTAACTTATTTTGGATGCATCCTCCCAGTCATTTAATGGCAAATACTCTAATATCCCAAACCGGTGAAGGGTATTATTGGAAAGAAAAACAAAACAAAATAAAAAGAAAAGACGCCCAAAGATTTGTTCACCTCAATCGACCGAAACCAAAACGAGGGAGAGAGTGTGAGAAAGGAAGAAACCCTAGGCTAAGAGGGAAAAAACGAAGAGGAAGAGAAGAGATTTAAGCTTTTGGGGCTCTTGAGAAGGCCTTCTTGCACAAGAAATGGTAAGTGGTCATTTGTTTTTCTTGTTTATGGTTAAGGTTTTCAATCTATAGATATTATTAATACTTTATAAGGTTTAAATTGTTTTTATCTTAATTAAAAGTAAAGATTATGCATTTTATAATAGTTTTAAACCTACTTTCGTGCCTATATAGGTAAATGTAATGATTTGTTTGCGCATCCCTACATTTGATAGGGTTTGTTTGATATAGGATTTGAATGTATGCATGAAATAAATTAGGGCTTTCCTAAAATTATAAAATAAAAGTAGTATTTCATTTTTTTTTTTAAAGGCTTGAACCTTATTGTTTAAGGTTTCTTTTGTTGTGAATGAACAGAGAGGGGTTTAGGGGTTAAAAGAGGGTACACCAAGTTAAATTTAGAAATAGGATGTTTAAGGGTTCTTAGGCTCGAGTAGGAAATGTCACGCTAGTTGCAACTCTAAAGGCAACGACATGTTTTTCGGGAGAAACCGTGGAGTCAGCCCGTAAGAAGGGACCAAAGGAGCCAACCCGTAGGGAGAAGCCAAGAGGTCAACCCGAAAAATAACCTGGGGTGGGAGAATGGGTAACCACGTCCAAATGTCGTAACTACAAGGGTTGGGTATTTACGCTTAGGAAATTAGTTATAATGTTTAGTAGTGGATTAAATATTTGTCATTTATTCTCTATTGCATAACATAGAGTTATTCATTTACTTATTTATATGTTTCTATCTTAGAAATGCACAAATTACTTCTATATTGAATGGCGTATGTTGGTTTGAATGATTTCAAGATGTATAGACACTATTAAGAAAAAGAGACATTAAAATTTGCATTGTATTATTGATGGTAGTTGACACTTTTGTAATGCATGATAAATGCATGGCATTGCATGATAAATGCATAGCATTGCATGGCATAAATTTATGTATGTTTTTATTGAGCATAAAGAGAAAGAGTCGCTTCCCTATAAAGAACATAAAAGATAAAGGGTCACTTCCCTATAAAGAGCATAAAAGATAAAAGGTCGCTTCCCTATAAAGACCATAAAAAGAAAAGAAGGATGTAGGTAAAATTGTATTACATGCATTTAGCATTATTCATGATTTTGTATTGATATGATTCACAATATTTATTTATACGATATGAATTGTTTTTTTGCTATATATAGCTTTACTTCTTGTTGTGGTATCGACTTGGGGTGCCTAATCAAAGTCGTGGGTTAGAGCCTGGTGAGAAGCCACATTGTGCTCAATGCCCAAGGTTAGGACTGGTGATTCAGCCACTTGGTACAAGTGGCTAAGGGTTAGGACTATCTCCCGTTTACCCCATATCAGCACCTATAATTGCGAAACCAGCACAAGTAATGACCGATACTTTACACAGTGCATCCATTGCATATCATTTCTAAACACCAGCATTCTAAATCTTCACCAAATGTATTTTATTGGATTAATTGAATATTATTTCTTTATCTTGTTTTTCTTTACTATAAACTTGTAGAATATTGGATTAACTTGCTGGGCTTTTCCCACGCTCACCCACCATTTCCTCCACAGATTATAAGTCATTCTCTCGCCACGTGGATCGAAATCCTACAACTTGAAAGCCCACGTATATAGCCAGGTTTGCAGGTAGATATGGTATTTTACGGTCTAGTTGTAGATAGACTAGATTAGTCTTACCTTGTACAGTTTTGGCTTTGTATATCCCGCCTGTGGGATAAGGATAGATGATATTTTGTACTGAACTACAATTTATATTTAAATGAAATCATTTTGGTTTAGTTTGTGTCCATGGATACCATTTTATAGTTTTTATCATGTTGTATGGACTCGGGAATTCTTCCCAGTGGGCCCAATTGTGCAGCTATGCTGCCATATGTTGCATTTTTCTTTTACAGGTGTTGTGTGATTAGAAGTCTAACACCTCGGGATCCGATGCCTTGGTGAGGTATGGGTTTCGGGGCGTTACAAATACATTCATGGCTTATTAGTGGATGCCATCAAGAAGGTCGGAAAAGAAAATGGGGTCTAAATAGAAATAGAAAATGGTAGCAATTTCAAGAATGCCAAAGGGAAGGTAACGGACAAAATATAACCTATTTTGGACCCCATGTGCAGTCCATTGCATAAACCTCATGTTTAAGGACATGGAAAAGAGGAATGTTGTGAAGAATGTAATGGAAGAGGCTAAGACAGTTGTCACCTTTATATATAACCATGGGTATTTCTTGGCAATGATGAGAGAGATGTAAAGATGATATCGTACGATCACATGTGACACGCTTTGCCACCAACTACATAGTATTACAGAGTATCATACAAAAGAATGTTGACTTAAAGGCATTGTTTTCTTCACATGAGTGGTATGATACAAGGAAAGTAATAGTGCAATAGGATGTGCAGTCGAATCAATTGTGTGTAGTCATTCCTTTTGGGATCGTTGTCGTATGGTAGTAAACATATTAGAGCTAGTTGTGAGGGTCCTCTGGATGGTTGATGGGGACAAGAAGCTAACTATGACATACCTTTATGAGTCCCTCTGCTTAAGGAAAGAAGCAATAAAAGTGGTTGCCCCAACTAGTCACATTAGCTTCATAAAGATCACTGATAGCAGATGGACAAAGATGCTTGTCTACCCACTTCATCTAGCTAGTAAGTTATTTTATTTTGCTAAAATTATATTTATTTGATTATTTTTCAAGCAATGAAAAAATGTTATGTTTTCTTTGATTTTCAACATACTACCTTAATCCCAAATATTACTACGGCCATAATCTTGGCACAGATCCAGACTCATTGGAGGTTGTACATTTTGTGGTAACAAAGCTTGAGCCCAATCTCAAAATACAAGCAGAAGCTCTTGGGTAGGTAATCGCAATTACAAACAATTTTTCCCTACCACTATATAATACAATTTACTGACTTTTGGGCCTTCTAATTTCAAGTACTTTAGGGATGCAGTAGGGTCCTTTACGCGGGATGTTGCAAAGGCAGGAGGAAAGAAGACAACTTCAAGTAATTTTATGTCATTTTTATAGAAAATTTAATAAGGGTTGCAGCCAACAATTACTTATACACATTCATTTTTATTTTACAGCTAAGTAGTTGGTGTTGCATGGGGCACAAAAACCCAACCTGAGGAAGATTGCTATTCATGTCTTATCTAATACTGCAACTTCCTCTAGCTGCGAGAGGAACTGGAGCACCTTTAACCTCATTCACTCAAAAAGAAGAGATAGACTCGGGCAGGAAAAACTCCAAAAACTTGTTTCCGTCCATTACAACATGTGCTTGAGACATAAGTATGCCAAAAAAAAAAAAAGAATTTGGAAGAGTACACCGACCCCATCAACCTTAAAGATATTTTCTACGAAAAGGGAGAGGAGAGGCCACTATACGATTAGGTTAAGGAGGTCAGGGAGCCAGCATTAGACGAGATAGGTGGATGACCAAGCTCTTAGATAGCGAGTCAAATGAGAGTAGATGTGGATGATTTTATGCAGACACAAACATAGCAACAATTCCAGCCCTATCCCAAGGTTGTGGGCGGATTAGTTGATGATGAGGATGATTGCCTACATTCTTCCAGTTCAAATGATAGGGATGGTGATGGTTGTGGTGGAGATGACGACAACCAAAGTGGTGATGATGAGGGAGGTGGAGGAGATGATGCAAGAGGTGATGATGACGATGATGATGGAGGAAATGACAACGGTGGTGCTAGCATGACATATAGACCATATGGTGGCGGTGGGACAAGTTAGAGACCCCTTCGCCAATTCACAGGAGAGGATTGATATAACCATGCCACTCAGGACACAAACCATGGTTCACGTCCTCCTCAAATGACATATTACCAAACGAGAGTGGGAGTCTGGGGATGAACCGGGGGGGAAGGACACATCAAGAGGCCAAGACTAGTCCTTCCCATCACACTGCTGACACTTTAGTAAGGTCATTCGATGGTATAAGCCACAGTAAAGATTCTTTCAACCAGTAGCGTGGGTCCTTCCCGCAATTACTTCAGCCTCAGTTCCCTTAATTCCCTCAATCTGCTAGTACACAGAGCCAAGAGGACTCGTGAATTGATTTTATCTTCGACTTTGGCCAGCAACAGTAGTACTATTATGACTCAGCCGATAAGCCCAATACTGCTACTGCATCATTGTCGTCATCATATGATCAGGAGGGTCAGGCCCCTCAAGCCGGTTGGAGTCGTTGGGATTCTTCTCATCCGCAATATGTAGTCCTAGGCTTTCCACGATGTGAGATACTCTTGAGAGTAGAAGCCAATGTATATGAGAAATACATTTATGACTATAGGATATGGCATAGTCCCTCTATCTCATGGCAGCAGTATTGCCGCTTCCTAAAAGATCAATTTCAAAAATCAATAGCAACAGCAACAACAGCTACAAACAATATTGTGAGAGGGATAGCCATGATGATTTTCAACTACCATGAAACTCTATGTGGTATTAATAAGGATTGAATGGTTGTAGGTTGGGACTTAAGGGTGGATTGGGAGTCTCGAGACTGCTACTATTTCTCTATCTTATTGTCTTATATTTCTCCAGTTTCACTGTTGTAATACTTTGCATTATCAATGAATGAGAATGATATTATCATTTGAGTTATACATCTGTTTCATTGATTATGTGTGTGGATTTGTAGTTAGTATTATTTATCAACCCCTAACAATAATCATGGTTCCAAATTTTGTCGATATTTTGAAAATATCGGCGAAATTTTGGTATTTTTTGGGGGGGCAAATGAAAAATTGGGGGAAACCAATTTTTCCCTTTTTTTGGAGAAATTCCGTATAAATATCGTCAATCTAGCAAGATTTTGCGAAATATCACTAATTAAAATGAAAAAAAAAAAAAAACAGAAAACGACTAGAAGAAGAAGAAGAAGAAAGACGTACCTTTTTTGCTGTCGTTGCCGCCGATCGCTGTATCGTCGCCGAAAGTTTTGGGTAACTCCTCTCTTCTTTCTCCTTCTTCCTCTCCCCCCTCTCTCTGTCTCTGCTCATAGTCGCATAACACTTTAGGGTTTTTTTCTGTTCTTTCACTCGCACAGTCGCACGATGGAGTTTTAAAACACTTAACCCAGATTCAGGTATAGCAATTTTTGTGTAGCTTTTTGTAGCATGAAAAAAAAACTTTACTTATTTTGTCTCTCACGTGGGTTTTTGTGATCTTTTAGTTCATGCTACAAAAAGCTACAAAATAAAAAAGAATTTTAGAAGTTAACATATGGTAAAAAATTAATTAATGAAAATAATGAAATAAAATAATTTTTTTTACACATATCAACCACCAAAATAAAAATAACTTTAACATAAAACTGAATTAAGGGATAATCTCTCTTTTAATTTCATTAAACTTACCATAATACCTTTATGAACAATCTTTATCCGTGTGATATATATTAATTACAATATATTCTTATTACTTTTTCTTACTAATTAATAATTAATATAACAAATTTACTTATCTAAAAAAATAATATAACAAATTTTTGTATGTTATCTTAATAAATAACGTAATACATTACAATATCAAAAAATTATTATCAAATGATTAAAAATAATATTAGTATTTAAATAATTTTTAATTGAAATAAAATTACATAAATTTATTTAAATTATAAATATTTGAAAAAATAATAATAATAATTGACTAAATAAATATATTATTCACTAATATGCATAAATTAAATATGCATTGTTATATCTTATTTTAAATTAATATATATGACCAAAAAATATATATCTTAAATTAATTTATATAACTTTTATAAATTTTCCAATATTTCGAAGCGAAACATCAAAATTTCTCCGAAATCTTTATAATTTTTTTGAACGAAATATTAATCGAAATCAGAATTTGGAACCATGGTCCCATTGGCATCATTTGTTTCATATGGCTTCATGTACCAAAGATTGGTAAGTTAAATGGTTATATTAGCTTTTCACAAGTCACAATTAGTAACCATAACTAAGATATAAAAAACATTAAAAATAAATAAATATAAAAATATTAGTTAGAGAAAAAAAAAAAAAGGAAAGTGAAAACTTTTTATCAACCATTTTTGTTGCGAAGTCATAAATCCATAAAAAAATCCATATAGGATAAAACTACTTATATAAAAAAAAGGAAAGAAAAATGATGGCAATGTAAATGAACAATGTTAACAATTTCACCCTTATTATATTAATAGTGTAATGTAACTCATAATACTAAGATATCATTCAACGGTTAAGAAATTATATTTATAATTTAATATGTCATCGCATATTTTTGAAATGAATGTGCTTAATAATATGAAAAGGATAACAGATCACACAGTCAAGTATCATGTCGTGTGCTGGTTTGAGAAGAACTTCTCTCAATTTTATTTTTTGATTAGAACTCCACAATTAACACTAAAAATGATCACAGCTTTTGGTGCAACTGAGGATTATTAAATACTCACACACAATCACCCCCACCGACATGGAACTAAACACAAGTTATGCCTTTTTTTTTAATAGAAACTCCACAGTTAACACAAAAAGTGATTATGTTTTCTCTATTTGAAATGGACATAATTCAAGCTCTTCACAACTAACCGGCCCTACTAGTACTGCAGAGTAGCAAAGAGCAATAACTCCACACAAGTAGCGGTAAGTGAACATTTAAAAAACAGACACACATAACTATCATCCTTCAACACTACTACTATACTTAATACTTCAATAAAAAGGAAGTTTACTGTCTTGGTTTCCATTGAAGATGGGAAGAGATAACGCCACAGATGCATAGAACTAAAACTTCTTGTTACTTGAAACCCTTGACTCCTTTCTTCACCAGTGGGCAGCACGTTCTTCCATGGGGGAGGTCCCAATTAAGTGACTGTAGTAAATAAGTGTTAGTGGTTGAGCTGTCAATTCAACCAACCACTTTGTAGTGTTTCAACTCTCGGCTTACCCCACTCTTGCCTCTTTGTCTAGTGTTGAGAGCTTTGTGGTCCTAGACTCTAGAATGGGTCTCACCCAGAGAAGGTTGAAGGCAAAAATGTCAAAAGTTTTCGAAAAAATGTCAAAAGTTTTCGACTTTCCCCAGGCGAGGCATTAAAGCTGCAGCGATAAGCCTCAGGATATCATTCCAACTTTAGCCACTCTCCGAGTTGTCCTACCAAATCCTGAGCACCCACTTACTACGGGGCAATATGCTCTGTGCCACCTCCCTCTGCGACGCTTGGGAGTCAAGACAGAAGGGAGAATCAATTCACTTTTTTGGGGAAAAGTGACAACTCTAAAAGTGAATTAATTCCCCCTCTGCCTTGGCCCTCGTGCATCACGGAGGGGGGTGTTGCAGAAGATATCAAGGGGGCGCGATCACCCCCAAAAGTGAAATGATACCCCCTCTATCTCAGCTCATGACGTCGCACCAAGGGGGGCAGCGCATAGGATACTCTCCCAAAAGGGTGTTTTTATTTTTTAACATGTGGAATGATGACATGGATACAAAATGCTGACATGGCATGGGGACATGAGTGGTATTGTCTACAATTATAACTCCTCCACAGTCAAAAACGAATCTCCCTAAGTGCCTGATATCTTCTGCAACGCCCCCTCTGTGATGCATGAGGGCCAAGGCAGAGGGGGGAATCAATTCACTTTTGGAATTGTCACTTCACCCCCAAAAAGTGAATTGATTCCCCCCTCTGTCTTGACTCCCAAGCATCGCAGAGGGAGGTGGCACAGAGCATATCGTCCCGTAGTAAGTGGGTGCTCCGGATTTGGTAGGACAACTCAGAGTGGCTAAAGTTGGAATGATATCCTGAGGTTTATCGTTGCAGTTTTAATGCCTCTCACCCCCAAAAGTGAAATGATACCCCCTCTGTCTCAGCTCATGACATCACACCAAGGGGGGCAGCACAGAGGATATGGCGCTTATCGCTGCAGCTTTAATGTCTCGTATGGGGAAAGTCAAAAACTTTTGACATCAGTGTCAAAAACGGGTGTAGGCTGCAGCTTTAATGTGGTGTATGATATGGGGTGTGAAATCCTCTGCACCACCTCCCCATCAGGTGTGAAATCATCTATGCCACTCCCCTTGATGGGACACTAGGGGGGTGGAATCAAAAATCTCCAAAAAGTGAATTGATTCCCCCCAAGTGTCCCATCAGGGGGGTGGCGAAGATGATTCCAGTCCCCCTAATGGGACACTCAAAGAAGGGCTCCAAGAAGTGAATTGATTCTCTCCCGAGTGTCTCATCAGGGGGTGGCGTAAAGGATTTCAGTTCATGATATGGTTCACCTCCTCCTTACAAAGGGGTGTAAGCCCCATTTTGGTTTCAAAATAAACATCACGTACTAGAAACATGTGAGAGCAGACCAATTGAGAGTAGAACATTTGCTCCCTAATATAAACCATCTTGTGTTGTTGTTTTATTTCTCGGATAATAGTCCTTGAATATTGCTAATTCTTACGTAAAGGAGGATAAAAAGAAAATAAGTACTCCTTTTTCCTATCCTGAAACACATTACCTGTTCAGGGATGAAGCGTGGAACGAATGGACACATAGTGGACTGCCACCTTTGCTGCTATATGTTACAATCTTTTCATGCCAACAAATCATCTCCGGCCTAATTATAAAAAAGGGAAAAACTTAAAAATCAACGGTGAAGGAAAAGGGCGATAGAATGAACATTCTTGTTACCTAATTCGACCAAATCTTAAGGGCGTGTTTGGCAGCCACCTGTAATGTATCATTTTGTTTTAAATTTTCAAGGCATTTGTAACATAAGGTGATGGTTCAAAATGAGCTCATTTGTTAACGAAAATTGAAAATAAAGTCTTTTTTAAGTTTTTATATAAAATGATATATGTTATCATTCATACGTTATGAGTCAAAATATATCCATTAACAAATCAATATGTATCTAAATGAATTCATTTTCAACCATCACATTATGGCTTCAAATGCCTTGAGAATAACTTGAAATGAAATGATTTCATTACTGTTGTGGCTGCCAAACAAAGCCTAAGTACGTTCCATTGTGGTTTCAAGAAATAAGAACTAATTTACCATACTTGCAGGATCATCAAACGCTGAAGACACCCTATAGTCTGACAGGCAAAGCAGCAGCTTCGTAATTCTTCTTTATTTTATTTTATTTTTAATGCTTTAGTGTGAATGAAGGGGTGATATTCTGTCCTTATTTTTAATTTTTAATTTTTGGTATACGTGAAAGCATAACATCTGTCGGGGTGCTACCATTCAATAGGATAAGTGCCAACACAACAGAGGCCCTTAAGGGTCTTCGTCAAGCATCTACTTATGATAATTGGGGGATAATTTTTCTTAATATTATAAATTAAGTAGGTTGGATCTATGGTATACTGACACGAGTCACACAACCATTGCATTATTTTTCTCGAGCATCTTATCCTATTCCTTCTGTATTTTTTTTTCCACACCTGATGCCTATGGCTCTCTCGCATTCTGTGCTCTCTCATACTTTTAAAAGCGAAAAACAACAACAACAATAACAACAAAAAAGAAGAAGAGAAAGAAAATAATGGAGGGTAACTGACTTGCAGAATGTTAAGTTTAACCAAGGTTAGGGGAACAAACCTGTAGTGAATTAACCTTATACCAACCTTGGTTAGACTTAATTTTTTTTTCTTGCCACGTGTTCTATCCTCCTTGATGCAAGATAAACCTCTTTTACACAATTTGATATACACGTGCAAATATAATATGGTATGCAACATATACACATGACATGTATAAGAAAAAAATATTTGATATACTTATATCAATATTAATACATGTAAAAGTATCGATTCTAATAACTAATAATATAATGGACATCCAAAAATAATTATTTGTTTGTAGACATAAGAGGTTACTATAAAACCAAATGGTTCTAAAAAAAGATTATATTAAGATATTAAATATTAAAGGAAAGACAATAAAATTAAGAATGAAGCTTAGTTTAGAGGTTACTGGAAGAGGAAGAATCTTGGGTCCGAGTCTAAAACACCCCTACGACGTGTTCCTGTGTATAGAGATCAAGAATCACCACTAAATGGACCCCACCTAAGTGTTTGCATAGGTCACAATTTTACATAATTTATTTGGATGACCAAAACCTAAAATACCCATTCTATCAGTTCGGACAGAAAGAAATCAAAGTTGAAGTAGTTTGTTTGGTTTTGGACCCTTTAGTTGTCATATTCTTTCTAGATGGTCATACGCGGTTTGGTCTGTTTTTATTTTTTGGGTACAGACCCCTCTAGTGCCCACCGCCTGACAAGGAGCAGTGGTTAGCATACCTCACCCCCTCTAGGGTCTACATCTGCTGCTCATCTGAGCAAAAAACCATCCCTAGGGTCTACATCTGCTCATCTGAGCAAAATCATCCCGTGACTTCCACTGCACACTGTTCACCCCACCCCCCCTCCAAGGATTTGACCCTGGGTCTTCCTGTGGAAGACATATGCCCATATGCCCCAGCTTTGGGCTCGTATCCGTTACACCACTCTGCAATACACCTGTGATATATTTAACCACGTACCCTGTTTAGAGGTGGGCCTGACACAAATGGAGTCGAGCACAGTTTACGTCCCCGTCTTCAAAGTAACAGTTCCGTAACTCAATACAAACGGAGTCGATCATCAACGTCTCGGTCTATTAACCCAAACAGTGACGATAGTTAATGCTTGCGTTTCTGTTACTTTATTTAACATTTAAAATTTTTTTTTTTTTTACAGAAATACCATTTGGCATGACCACGAACACGAGAGAAGGTTGTTACGGATCGCCGCTGGTTGACAGTCAGTTATTCAAAACTCAAACTAAAAAATTGAGAATGAGAAGAATGAGTTCCAAAGAGCGTAGGAAAGTTGTAATACGATAGAACGATGATGATCGTAACTACCTGAAGAGTTTCACCATGACATTCATCTCTTCTGCAAATGTACTCTATTGTTCTAAATAGTACATTCACACGAAGCCGAGTAAAATAAAGCGAGTGGCTCCTATCCCTCATCCGTTGCTCTTCTTCTCTTGTGCATCCACGATACTCTTGATCTACATACCATCTAACATCAGGTGGTCATAACTTAGCCCTTCTGTTCTGTAACCTAGCGCCTCTGTTCATATGGGGACTACTATCTAGCAAACAAGTAACCTACTAAGACAATTATAAGATACCTCAATAAATAAAAGTTACACATGACATTTTTGAGACAACTATGGTAGAACACAAGTTGTCCTCTATGAGGAATTTTTTTCTTCCAAGTTTATAAGGACTTAAATTTATTCAACTTTATAATTGAAAGATACATAAATCAGTGAACTCACTACAAAAGAAAAGGTATTTAGCAATGAAACTAATAATTACTGAGAATATTTGTGTAAAGTACAGCTTTAAGTTACTTCTTTTTGTGAATAAAAGTAAATTACATGTTTGTACATACCCATAATAGCTGAAAATTCTGAGTCAAGATTCATTTAGATGAAATCTAACATATTTTTACAGTTGTACCCTCCCGATACAATTTACTAAATCCTACA
>JAOXJP010181926.1:0-12441 GCA_025762735.1 Platanus orientalis
ACGCAACACAATGCCTGACGGTGTATTCATCTACTGTGTTTAACACTCTTGTTTGACCTATCTGTATTTACCAAGGCACACTTTGTGAGGCATCATGGCACACACTGATGCCTCTCCAGGGTGGATATGATTCTAATCCCTTAATCTGTCAAATTCTCTCCCTTTTAAAGAAAACAAGAATCCGGATCTGGTCTTAGAAAAGCATTAGAATTTCTTTCTTTTTTTCTTTATTTTGTAAATATAACTGACACATAGTAATTTCCATAAATCATTGAAAGGAAAAAACTAGTATTCCTTTTTCTTTTCTATATTCTGTTTCTTAGGAATTTGTGGCTGAGTAATCATATCTAGCAATGTCAAAATATCTTTGGCTATTTATATAGGTGGAGGACTTGGTTGCCAAGGAGAGAGAGATGCAAGAGAGGCTGATGTTGAAACACTCAACAGTGGTGGACTGCTTTGAAAAGAAATTAGGGGCACGGGAAATTGATAACCGGGTTGCTTTGCACCAACAGAAATTAACAGCCTTGAGGCAGGAGGTTGATGATCTTCTTGAGGTAATCGACGAAATATGTTAGTCAAAGTTATGAAGAAAGGATTTTATTCACCATGTTCTAAAACTTTGTTGGGGATGCTTGGATCAGAATCTTGTAGTGATTTAGTGAACATTCTGATAAGCTGCTCCAATTTCTTCTAGGCTGATTTTGTTATATTTGAATATGCTTGTCCATCTGATTAATGGGCCATGGATCAACAGTAGCCCCCCCTTCAATTATCCTTGCCATCTGAGAACATTGTACATTGAGTTAGGACCTGTTTGGCAGCCACCTGTAATGTAATCGTTTCATTTCAAATTTAGGCCTTCTTCCAGCCACATTTCTGTAGTAATTCTGAATTTTTGCAATGAGATATTGATCTATTTTAGGAGGATATGGAACCATGGAATAGTTGCTGGAGGTGATAACGTGGTCACAGCTTGGCATTCATAATAACACCCCATCAATGTTTTTGTGGAGAACATTTTGGGTGGGGGGTGTTGCAAGACTAATTGAAGTTCTTAGTAATCATGTGGGCAGGTTGGGTTGTTAAATGTTGATGGGTACTACAATTCTTTGCTTGCATTATTTGACAAAAGTGTTGAAGAAGGTTTCATCAAGCCAGCTGCTCGCCATATAATTGTCTCAGCTCAGTCTGTAAAAGAACTGATGGAGGTAAGCAACCCAACCTTACTGTATTTTTTTTCATAATACTTCCCCAGTTATGTCTTAATGTGATTCTTCTCCTAAATTTTGCAGCAATATACTTCATCCCATGAACAGGTTGCTTTGCATAAAAGCTGGCAGATGGTGGGCTCAGCAGCATCAGATAGGAGCAAAGAAGCGGTTGGGAATAATTGTAGCTTTATTTTTGTGTGACAATTTAATGTATTTTGTCACAAGTATAAACTTCAAATGGTCTAATATCATTAGGTTTACCGATCTTGACTTAATATCTTGATGCTTGTTTTTGAATGTAAAAGAGTTGAAAACGCACAAACTTTGCTTTTTTTAGATTTTGGCGTGGTTTTTAGATTTTGAGACAATATAATGCAGCGTTTTATAAAGCAGGAATTTGAGACAATTTAATGCAGGATTTTATATAAAAAAACATTTAGGCAATGTTTTTAAAATGCTTCCTAAAGTATACTTTAGGAAGTGTTTATAAAACTCTGCATAAAGTACACTTTAAGAAACATTTTGAAAACGCTTCCTAAAGTACTTTAGAAACGTTTTCAAAATGCCTCTTAAAGTCCGCGACTTTTTGTGCTGCACGTCAAAATAGTGGTTAAAAATGTGTTTTTTAAACGCTTCAAAAGGTCTTTTTGCTTTAGTTTCTTTTGGGAAAAAACAATTGTTTTCTCTAAAATTCTTGAAGTATTGCCCTAAAGAGGAAAGTTTTTCCCTTATATTGGTTGAGGAACACTCTCCATTATAGGATTAAAATCTTTCAAAATGAGCAAGTGATGTGAGTCATAGATGCGAAAAATGGAGTTAAAAAATTTGTAAGTCGAAAGCCTCTGACCGGTTAGGAGTTTGGAAAATGGTTAGGAGATGCTCATTGTCTTGACCAATTAGGCACAAGGGGCAACGCGCTTAGGTCCTTTCTCTGGTAGGCCTGCTGAGTCCTCTGATCGGTCAGGGACTTGGAGACCGGTCATGCCTTTAGAGATCAGTTAGCTTCAGTTCCTTGATCAGTCAGGCTCATGGGGCATCACGCTCGAGTGCTTACTCAGGTCACCCTGTAGGGTCCTCCGACCGGTCAGGCCTTTGGAGACCGGTCAGGGAGTCCTGTCCAAACTTCTTGGCTTTTTTTTGGGGGTTATCACTTGGGGCATCACACCAAGGTCTAGGGACATGTTCCACACATATGTTTAGGTATCTTTGGGACCTTATACATGATCCTATAAGTCAATATGGGTGCATGTGTATACCTTTGTTTGACAGAGGCTTTTGATGCCCATCTTCAGTTCTTAATTTTCTTGTCTCTAGTGCACTTGTGTCTTCATGATGAGTTGCTACTCTTCAGTATATTTGGACTCTTACAAGACTTAGACATATGCTTTGACCATGAGATTGACAAAATACACACCCATGACTTAACAGAGTGGATTCTTGTGGGTGTGTAAGTTAAAAGTCAGTTTTTAATGATTTTATTTGTAAGAAATAGTGAATTCTATTAATAAAAATCATAGCTTTGTGATAAGCTTTCAGAGTGGACGTACTAAGTGGAAGGCCGAACCATTATAAATCTACTGTGCATTGTGAAATGGTGTTATTTGCTTTTTGTGATTGCATTTATTGTTTTAATTTTTAAATATTTAATTCATGCTTTAAATTGACTGGATAATCATTCCGTTTCACGGTTAAGAAACATAAGACACAAAAGTAAAACCTTTAGGAAATCTATTAGCTCGTCTCCCACTTTGCTAAAGTTCTCTATAGTGTATGATGGAGTATAGTGGTCTATGATAGCATTCATAATGAGGGGTTCTAATTGATTTACTTGAAACAATTATATCTAATATTTTGTAGCATAATTGAGGTGAAAAATTAAGTAAATCAAAGTTAAGATAAATTGAACTCAATAGTTAAATTAGTTTAAAAGAATTGGTGGGATCCTATTCACCTCCTCTAGGGTCACATTGGTTAATAACTTAGAATATCAACTGGTATCAGAGCGGGTTGCTTGTGAAGGGCTTAACAACCCTAGTCAAGATCCTAGTTTGGTCAAAATTTTAACATATGGATTCTAAGGATGAGGGACAATCCACCTCTTGGCCTTTGTTCTTTGATAGAACGAGCTATATCTATTGGAAAGTGTGTATGCACGTTTACCTTAAGGCAATGAACCTAGCTACATGGAAATCAATGGTTATTGGCTGAATAGTGCCAAAGGATAAGGAAGAAAAAGATTAGACTTCAATAGAAAAGAATGCCTATAGTTCAACTATAAAGCACTCAATGTCATTGTGTGCGTTGTGAGGCTAAACGGATTTAAGATGATTTGTACTATAGAGTTTACCAAAGAAATATGGGATCTCTTGGAGAAGACTCATGAAGGCATGAACACAATGAAGAAATCTAAGCTTCAGATGCTCATCACTAGGTTCGAAACTTTAAGGATGGAAGAAAATGAACAATTCATTGACTTCTACACAAAACTCCAAGAAATTGTAAACTCTATGTGGGGACTTGGAGAGGTAGTGCTTGAGTCCAAAGTAGCTAGAAAAATCCTTAAATCTCTTCCTGAAAGATTTTATCCTAAAGTAACAGCAATTGAATAGAGTAGAGATTTGGATACAATTAAAGTAGAAGAACAAATAGATTTACTCTATACCTTTGAACTCAAATTCCAACCAAATACAAAGAAGGAGATATCTCTAAAAGCTGAGGATGAACCTAGCCATTATAATGAATTTGATGAGAAATTTTCCCTTATGGCTAACAGGTTCAAGAAGTTTTTTCATAAGAATGAGAAGGACTTTTGAAGGAAATTGCCTCCGAAAAAGACCAAGGACAACTTTAGAAGAAGGGAAAATCCCAAAGTGAACCCCAGTAATATGAATGCAAGGGGTATAGCCATATGGCTGCTGACTATGCCAACAAACATAGAATCAAGGCTAAGAATAGAGCCATGGCAGCCACTTGGGATAGAGACTTAGATGATTCCGATGTGGAATTAGTGAGTAGCGATGATGATTCATTACAAAGTGTGAGGGCTTTTGTTGCATTCATTGAGGAACTACTTAAGGGTTCCTTAAGTGAAAGTGAAGAGGAAAATTATGGTGAGGATGTCCTTCAAGAAGCTTTTGATAAGCTCTGCCTACAAAGTGTAGAGTTAGCAAAGGCAAACACTAGGCTCAAGAAGGAAAATAAAGAACTTAAGGAGAAATTCATCTTGTTAGGATCAAGCGTTCTTGTTGCAAGTCAAACTCCTTCAAATGATTTAGAGAAGGAGAGTGAAGAGAACACCAATCTCTTGTAGGAAAATGAAAACCTACAGGATGGAGTAAATTTTCTAGAAATGAAACCAAATGAGTCAAATATATTGATGACTAAAGAAAAAAAAGATAAAAGAGACTAATTGGAACTAATGCAAGACTTACGAAAAAGACCCTTGAACTAGAGAATCAAGTAAGATTACTAGAAGAGCATAAGAGGATGTCTATAAGCCTTCTTACCCAATGAAACACATAGTTTGAAAGAATGCTCATAATGGGTAAAGGGAAGGGTGATATGAGAGGATTTGCGTATGAATATGATGATTCAAGACCTAACACTCCTTCTCATGGCAAAGGTGTAAGGAATACCTTTGTTAAAGGTAAACAGATAGCCAAGGCTAACTCTAGAGCATAGTCAATAAGATCCAAGAAAACATATGTTAAAAAGGGTCTGACATATGCAGAAAAGGGAAAAGGCTGTTTTAAAAGCATCGTCTTCTAAACAAGCCACTTCCTATGTTAAAGGAAAATCCTTTAACTATAATGGAAGCAGTAAGGGTGACCCAAAAGTTGCTTCAACTTCTAAGGAACCTCAAGTCACATGCTACTACTGTGGTTTGAAAGGACATATGAAGTTTGAATGCAAGAAAAGGGAAAATGATCGGAAAATAAGAAGAATTTAAACCTTAAAGGAGAAAGAAATGGCAAGGAAACAAAGGAAAGAGGAACATCTTTAAAAGATAGAAAACATGAACCTAAAAATGAAAAAACGAATTTAGAGAAACTAAAGAAGGCGAAATACAGACAAATTTGGATTAAAAAGGGATGGGTCCAAAAGGAGAACCTCACATGCCTTGTGATCCACATAGCTCTTAGAGCTGGTAGCACTTCAAGGTGGTACCTTGATAGTGAATGTTCTCGGCATATGACTGGAGAAAGATCACTCTTTAGTCAATTTGAAGAGAGACATGAAGGTAGTGTCACATTTTGAGATGAGAACATTGCCAACATAGATAAGGAGATTGTTGAAACTCCTGGAATTCCCAAGCTAAAGGAAGTCCTTTATGTGCAAGGTCTAAAGCAAAATTTATTGAACATAAGTTAAATTTGTGATTTAGGTTATGCAGTTAGATTTGCATATAACTGTTGTGAAATAATGAACAAGGGATGTGATAAAGTCCTTGTGAAAGGTATCCAAACTAGTGACAACTGCTATGTTGTGAAATTTGGAAATCATAACACATGTCTCATCTCTCACAAAGATGAAACTGATCTTTGGCATCAAAGGTAAGGACATGTCTACAGAGACCTATCCAAATTAAGTAGAAAGGAACTAAAAAAAAGTTAGGCCTGAAACCACTAAAACAGCCTACGAGCTGTGGAATGGCAAGAAGCCAAATGTCAAATACTTTAGAGTGTTTAGAAACACTTGATACATCCTTAGGGACAATTAAAATCTTAGCAAATTTGATGCAAAGGGTGATGAGACGATCTTCATAGGATACTCTATTAGAAGTTGAGCCTATAGAGTCTATAACAAAAGGATTCAATCCATGGAAGAGTTTATCAATGTGGTCATTGATGATCACAACAAGGAACTTCAAGGAATGTCGATAGAATCTCATATTGGTCATTAATAGAAAGAAGAATCTAAGAAAAATCCATTTGATAATGATTCAAGTGATGAATTAGAAGATGACCATGAGGAGGCAGTAGAGCGTCTAAAAGAAAAGAGAATTACAAAGAGACACTCCACTACGGATATAATTAGAAATTAGGATGATGGTGTGAAAACAAGGAAGCAACTTGAAAATATCTTAAGCCACTTGTGTTTCACTTAAAAAATTGAACCCAAAAGAGTCAAGGAGGCTCTTGAGGATCCAGAGTGGATTATAGCCATGCAAGAAAAACTTAACTAATTCAAAAGAAATGATGTTTGGTATCTTGTTGAGAAATCAATAATAAGCTAGATGAACATGGTACAATAGTGATAAATAAGGCAAGGCTGGTTGCAAAAGGCTATGCACAAATTGAAGGCATTGATTTTGAAGAAATATTTGCTCCAGTTGCTTGATTAGAATCCATTAGGATTCTATTGGCTATAGCATGCCAACTAAAATTTAAATTATTTCAAATGGATGTTAAGAGTGCCTTCTTGAATGGTGTACTTCAAGAAGGAGTCTATATGGAACAACTTGAAGGGTTTGTGGATCCACATCAGCCTAACCATGTGTATAGGCTGAAGAAGGCTCCATATGGTTTTAAACAACCTCCTAGAGCTTGGTATGAGAGACTAACAAAATTTCTTCTAGATGATGACTTTGTTAGAGGGAGTGTTGATAAAACACTCCTGGAGCTTGGTATGGATGCACTTAGCTCATGTGGATGAAATAGATGTTATTAGATTATGAATTAAGTTAAAAAAAAACCATGAGTTTGTTCATAGACAATTTGAGTGCTATTCAAATTTCCAAAAATATATTTCAACACTCTAGAACCAAGCACATAGACAATAGGCATTGCTTTATTTGAGAGTTGGTTAAGGAAGAAGTCATATCCTTAGAGTACATTGAAACTAGTAACAAACTTACAAAAATTTTCACTAAACCCCTTATTGCCAAGAGATTTGAACACTTGAGATGCTCAATAAGATATGTGAAATATCTTAAGCATTTAAAATGATCATTGCTGACCTTATAGGATTGGAAGACACTAAAAAATTAAAAGAAATCCTTGATGAGAGTGTTTTGTAACAAACCTAGTCAACTTACAAATCCAGTTATTATGTTGGTTCTTCAACAACTATCTCTTAAGAAAGTAATGACCTTAGATAGTGCATTTTTCTTAGAAATGTCACCTTCATCTAAGTTAGGAATAAGAGATGGTTTATGGAACCTCTTAGGATGATACATAGAGATTCTTATGTAAGTGCATGTATTGTACTTGTTAATTCCATGACAAAAAGGGTCTAAAGAGTATAATGAGTCTGATGAAATTTGTAAGTCAATATCCTATATGTATGTAAGTCTTACTCTAGAAAAGCTTACAAGTGGTGCATCACAAGATGCTAGCTAAAGTTGAAGACTTTAGAGGATCCTGGACTCAAGCTCAGCACAATTGGGATCACAGGTAAATACATGTAAAATAGGATTGGACCAAACCCATGACCTAGATGTGCCTAGGACATGATGTACCCGAACTTAGACCTTCCTCTTTAGTTTGGTCAAAATATTATTAAAAATATAATTATTTTTGTAAGGCTAAGATTAGACTTAATAGGTAAGAATTGGGGCTGGCTGGCCTTTTGAATCAGGCGGATCGAGCCTCCCATTTTGGGTGGATTGAGCCTCCCAAAACAAGTGGATCAATCTGGCTGGGCTTGGGTTTGCTCATTGCTCAGGGTAATGAGCACCTGGATTGAGCTTCCCAAAGTAGGCAGATTGAGCTGACCGTTTTAGGTGGATCGATCCAACAACAGAAAATTGGAAACTTGTCCAATTTTGAGTTGACTAAGGGCCAGGATCTCTTATCCGTTAAAACTAGGGTTTTGCACGAAAATATCTATATAAATAAGCTTTTATAGTTGCGAAGATATTGTGCACATACATAAGTTCTTGCTGAGGAATTTCTAAAAAAGCTTGAAGAGACTCTACATCAATAGGGAAACTTAGATAAAGTCTTTGCAAGTTATTTCCTCTCACGTTATTGTGTATTTACAATATTAAGAGAGGAAGGAATATGTTATCCTCAACCTTGAGAAAAATATAAAAGATTTGAGCGTTAGAGCCTAGAAGCATTAAAATCGTTTATCAACTATTCTAAGAGATTGCACAAAGAGACTGGTTTATATTGTCACATACACCTACTAAGGGGCACTAATCAAAAAGATCAATTTTTGATCATCTCAACTTCTTCTTTTGGTGGTCTCGCCAGAGCCACCGAGAGCTATGTATACCTCTACTAGAGCCACCAAATGTAACACCCCACACATGTATACACACAGTTACTAGGATTTAAATGCATATTCAATTACTTGTAAACTCGATCAACTATAGAGACAAATCTGTGCAAACTTAGACTGAATTAGTAAGCAAACTATACACCCTTAGAAACATCTAGAAGTCTAGTTTTCAACACAACAAACGTTAAATGCATCAGAGTTTTCTAGAGAAAGATATGAGTGTTTTAACACGGAAAAAAATTCAAAAAATTAGGGCAAGCCCGATCTATTGGGGAAAGGCTTGATCAATTGAGGGGGCTGAGCTCAATCGAATGAGGGGGTTGAGCTCGATTGATCGAGCGATGCTCCAATTGATCAGAAAGGCAAATCAGTTTTGGGATTCTTGCAATTTTCCACGAGTAAGTTTTCAAATTGGTTGGGACTCTTGTAAGGGGTATATATAAGCATTATAACTTGGCTTAATTTGACATAGAAACCCTAAGAACGAAGGAAGGAGCAAGAGAAAGAGAGAAAACTAGGTTTTGAAAGAGATTTTGGGATTTTATTGAAGGATTTAAAGATTAGGAAAGGATTTTGATAAAAAAAAAGTAAGAACACATATAAATTATGCATTGTTTTTCCTGTTAGGTTCTTAGATATTTGGTAATCCACATTTTGAAATTGTTTTACTTGATCTACCTTATTTCTTTTGTAAAATATCTATGTTTTGAAAGAAAACTAGGGGTTTTAAAAATGGATTTTGGTTTTTGAAAATAAATAGGTGATCTATGATTTTTTCAAGAATGTTAGGATCTTATAATGAATTGTTTACTATTTTGTGAGAATTCCTAAACTTTTTACGTTGGATTTGCATCTTATAGGTTCTTATTGTTCATAAAAATCCTATTTTGCAAGGAAAAGTATTGATTTCACTTATTTTTAGTTAGATTTCTATATGATTAATGTTTTATGATTAAAGGGTTATGTTTTCAATGGTTTTGCAAGAAGAGAGGGATTTACAAAGATTAGTTTCATGTTTTTAAAAGTTAGAATAAATTGTTTTGTTTTGTTAAACATTGTTCTCATATTTTTAAAAGAAATTCCGTAGTATGTGCTTAGGAGGGTTAAGCATCTCTGTTTATATTTGTTTTCGAAATAGATTATTGTAAAGAAATAAGTGTATAATCATTATGTTTTAAATGAAACTATAACAAAATAATATTTTATGGAATGAGGCCATTTGTCCATCAAGGGGATTGATTGATGGAACCCACCTCACTGGGTATATGGTGTGAACTATTTATGTGAATCCATCCTTACTAGGGGTAAGATAATAGTCTCCTCTTATCAGAGTGTAGGTGCAAACTATTTTGAACCTTCTCACCAAGGATTAGATGGCATGAAATGTTATATGTAAAGGCCTTCATATTATACTTATATGTTTAGTTCTATTTCAGTTCTGTTATATATTTTTGATATGTTATGTTATGATTATCTATAAGTATTTGATTCGATTCGTTAATTGTTTTCAGTTCTGTACATAGTATTGTAGTTTTATAATATGATCTTTATTGCAATATTAGTATGGTTTAAAGAATGATTTAGAACTGTATCATTTCGTATATTGCTTAGAATACTTGAAAATATTTATTTTGTATTTCTGTATTCGTGCTTATCTTGATCTATATTCTTGTATAGTTTATATATTTTTTTATTGAGCATGTCAAGCTTACCCCGAATTGATAACATTTAAGATGATGAGGAGATAAAGGAGTAGACAGTTCAGATAGAGAGATCTACAGATATAAATGTGACATGTTATTTATGTTTTAAGACATTGGGATTATTATTTCAGTTTTAGTTGGAGGCATTTATGTTAGTTTAGTTTTTATTTCAGTGATGGGATGTAATACATTTGTTAGATTTCATTTATTTGGAGTTATTATTTATTTATCAGTTGGTTTATGTTCAATGTCAGACTATAAGTTAAATGGATGAGAATGTTAGACTAATGAGATGTTCATGTTTAGATGTTTAATTTCACTGTGTATATATGTGGAAGTAATGGAAAAAAAGTTTTATGAGCAAATTTAATGGTATCATTTTAAGAATGAATGGATTAATGTCACGTGTTGAAATTTGTAGCCCTACAAGTATGAGTTTCAAGGCATGCCACAGTTGGTATTAGAGCTCTAGGTTTAAAGTTTTGTAGACATATTTGATGGAACTCTAGGTTTTAAGACTAGGAAAATTAGAAAGTTATAGGATGAAACATTAGAATGAGATCTTAAAGACATATTAGAATTTAAGATGATATGATTTTGATACATTTGACATATTTGAGGATGATTTGATTATTTTAAGAAGTTTAACATTAAGTTCATTTGGTTATTTTAGGGAAAGATGCCACCCCGTAGGTCTGTTGCTTTTGTCGATCAAGTTGAAGTTGAGGAGCCTAATGAAGAATTTAGAGCTATTAGTGAGTTAGCTGATGTGGTGCAACACCATGTTACTGCAAGAGAGAGGAATGCTGATCACGAGAATGGTGCACTTGAGTAGTCTAGGAGGATAAGTCCATCTGAATTTAAAGGCTCATTGGATCTGTTGGAAGCAAAAGCATGATGGATGTAGTTAGAGAAGATAATTGATGTGATAGGTTGCACTGAGCTTCAAAGGATTCTTTTGCAATCTTCATACTGAAAGGTGAAGTTGAAAACTATTGGAGAGCCACTGGAGAGACATTACCATTAGGTCAGGGCTTTTCTTAACTATTACTTTCCACACAGTGTTTAGGATGCGAAGGAGATGAAGTTCATGGAACTCATACAAGGAAGCATGACGGTTTTGCAGTATAAGGCAAAGTTTATAGAGCTGGCTAGGTTTTCTCCCCACATATCTGGTGATGATGAGGGAAAGGCTATGAAATTTTAGAGAGGATTGCATCCTGACATATGGACCCACATGGATGCCTTACAACTAAGGTCATTTACTAATGTTGTTGAGACAACTATGGTTGTTGAGAGAGAATGTGAAGAGTTGCAAAAAATTTGAGACCAGGGAAAGAAGTGTCCAAGTTAGGATGGATTCAAAAAGGCTAATGACGATGCCAAAACCTTTAAGAAGAAGGTGGTGACTGGGAAAAAGACTAAGACCCAACAGGATAGGGTTGCTTTCCCTTGATGTGGAAAGATGCACGTAGGTGTATGCCATGTAGAGTCAGTCGCTTATTTTAGATGTAGGAAGATAGGCTACGTGATTAGGGATTGCCCAATGATGGAAAATGATTAGACTGCCAAGCCTACTGATGGGAAACTGAGGCCAAAAGTGCAAGGGCATGTCTATGCAATTACAAAGAAGGATATGGAGGCTCCTAACACCAAGGTGATAGGTACTATACATTTATTTTCTCATGATGCTAGAGTACTTATTGATCTTGGATTTACACACTTGTTTGTATCTAATAATTTTGTGAAACACTCTGATGCCACACTAGAGCCATAAGAGTATGAACTAGCTATATCAACTCTTGGAAAATCTATGATTATTAAATTGGTTTATAGATCATGTGTAGTCATGATTGGGGAAAAGGAGATGTTATCAAATTTGGTTTACTAGACCTAAAGGATTTTGATGTGATCCTTGTCATGGATTATCTAGCTACTCATCATGCTAATGTGGATTCTTATAGAAAGAAAGTGACCATTAGTATCCCCAATCAGTCTAAGGTTATATTCAAGGGATTGCAAGGTTTTCCTAAGATTATTTTTGCCCTTCGAGTGGAAAGACTATTGTAGAAAGGTGGGCTAGGATACCTAGTTTACATTATTAATGATCAGAAGGATGATGGAGTGAAGATTGGAGACATATCTATTGTTAGAGATTTTAAAGATGTGTTTTTTGAAGATCTTTCAGGTTTACCACCTGACAGGGAGATTGAATTTGCTATCAAGTTAATGGAGGCACGACACCATATTGTATGACGCTTGTTGAATTGAAAGAGCTTAGGGTGAAACTATAGGAC